>OMKK01084080.1:0-13243 GCA_900302305.1 Polymixia japonica | reverse complement strand
ACTTAGACATGCACAAACACACACATACACAGACACACACACACACACACACACACACACATACACTTAGACATAGACATATACATACAGAAGCTCATACACATACACAGAAATTGCTTATCTTTTACCCTCTGCTGACCCGATATGCACAGATGCACACACACATACACACACACGCACACAAACATACACTTACATAGAGACACACAAACTCTGCTTCCAGAAGAGTCCAACTAACCAATCACGTGGGGGGGAGATGCAGTGATGCAGAGAAGGGGCCATGCACGGGACTCCACGTTCACTGCCTGGGAATTAGCGCTTCAAACCTGTGTGCCCGATGGTTCTGACAGGCCCCTGCCCGTCCACCACAGCGTAGTGAAGACAAGAATAACTGTGCCTCACTATGGCTAAGCAATGGCTATTGTTGTTCACCAGTGGTTCACATCACACCAATAACATTCAGATTTACATACAAGAAGGAAGTTCCTGTCAGAGGCACTGAAACAACTTACAAAATAAACAAGCACCCTGTACCAGCTTGATTGACTTTTGTAAAGAGCATCTTTGATGATACATTTACATTTTAATCTACTGTATTTTTTTGAGTTAGTATGGACTGTGTTTGATGGAATTGCACTCATTTAAAACTGGATATATACGCCTCTCCATATACACGTTTACACATCATGTTGGGCTGACTGTGCCTGGATAAACAAATGTTCAGTTTAGGTCATTCTGGGGTCACACTGACTTTGTCAAAAAGATGAAAGAGAACCAAATTAAAGAAAAGTTGTCAGAGACCGAGTGCTTTTGAGGAAGTCACACGGCTAACACGACAAGAGTCTCTTCTTCCCATATCCTATTCTCTCTGTACTTCACACTGGCTGAAAGAGATATGTTTATTTCAGTCTGCAGCCCATGTTCGAGGAAACAAGGAGAGACAGAGCAGAGGACGAGTTTTAATCTGCACTCCTACATGTTTCAGAGAGCTAAAGAAATGCAATTATGTTGCAGCTCTAGGATCTGCAGTGTGACACAACAATGCCCATAGAATTGGAATGCTTGGAATGCTCATTTGCAAAAAGCATACATACTTCTCCAGAGACATTCCATCAATAAACTTAGTCATCTAATAAGTGTTCCTTGATTGTTTATACGGTACACATTTCTGTTCCATTTCAAAATATTTATAGTACCAGTTCAGTCGATTTAATGAACATGGCACACCTTTGAAGGAGCTCAGAGACCGTGGAAATCAATATCTGAGGTAGGTCGCTGTTTACACCCGATTACACTGTGGAGGCTGAATCTGTAACTTTTCAGTGCCACTAGGGATAGTCTTTGTCATTTAAATATAATTACCCCCCTGATCTGCAATGGCTCACTAGTGGTCAAAATGGGTGTAAGAAAGATCAATATTGATCCATATCAAGTGAGGAAGTCACAAGTCACAGAAGTCTTGGGAAGAAAGTACGAGGGGTGGAGGGTGTCAGAAGATGGGAAAACCTTTCCGTGAGACTGAACACCCCGTCTTCCCCCTGATTCTCTCTCAAGCGAGGCGAATGAAAAAGTGAAAAAGAACATTTTAACTGTGAGCTCAGGAAAATGCTGGGACACATCTCTGCTCAGGCTTGGTTGACATTTCTATTCCCTGCTGTTTCCCCGTGTGTCGATTTGCAGAGCTGCTGTTTGCGCTGGTGTTGATACAGCGGGGGGTTTTGAAATATTTGCGAGACGAATTCTTGCGTTGTGAATTCACCCAAATCCAATGAGGTGTGCCGCCATTAAACAGTGGCATGACAATGATATTCACTTCTAGAAAAGGACAACTGCTTAAAATGACCAAAAGTCCCCAGGCACATCTTAGAATTACTATTTCATTTCACTCGAACTGATGGACCCTGAGGTTCTCTAATTATATAAGCTAAACATGACTTCCCTTCAGGCTCTTGGATTTCAGAGAGGTAGAGCTTAACGTGTCAGGGGCAGGATGGAGAGGAACACACCACCCTCCTCCAGGAGGGCGGAGATCCAGCACATCTACCAAAGCTACACATCATGCCAGGCAACCCTGCCTGCCTGTGCCCTCCTCAGGTTCCTCCACACGGAGCAAATGGAGCTTGCAGCCAATCAGGAGACGGTGGAGGGTTTGATTGACAGATGTGAGATTGAGGAGGCAGGTGGGTGAAGGGAAAACTCTATATTATGCCAGACTGCTTGTTGCTCAGCATTACTAAGACAGTACATTACTCAATTCTTCAAGGCATCAGTGAGATTCAGCTTTGTCACACAATGATACTAATTTAGCTTTGACAAAAATTAAACACTCATTTCCAGTAGCTGCTGGGTTTAAATGCAAGCCAGACACAATGTTCTGACAACGTGTTCTGTTGTAAGCCCAGAGGCATGGGTTTGAAATGACAGATAGAAAATGGAAGAGTCAGATACATCAGTGGACTAGTAGACCAGCTGATGCCTAGGGCCCGGTGTACTGCAATCTGATTCACTTCATCACAGATAACAAGCAGGGAATGCAACAAGGCTCATGCATCAGGGCTGCTTTGAAGTTAAACAGAATTCTCCATCTTTTTACTTGGCACTTGGGGAAATGACGTTGTCACAGCAGCAAAGAATCAGATATGAAAAACGAGTGGGCAAAAGACAAAGCACCTAACTAAATAAAAAGACAAAATACAACTTAGCAGGGAAACAATACAACACGATACACTGGGGACTGTTAATGGAATGGGAAATACCATGATGAAGTGCTGTCTGCACCAATGTCACCAACACAAATTCCTACAAGTTTATATGTATTTGGTGATGAAAGGGATTCTAGGGCTGATTGTTGCACTGAGAGGATGTGGCTCTGCTCCTGTCCCCGGTAGCCAGAGAAAACAGGACCATGACCTTCGAGGGATTCCTCAGGTACATGGAGTCCAAGGACTGCTGTTTGTTTGACCAGTCCCACACCACTGTGTACCAGGACATGGACCAGCCTCTCAACAACTACTTCATCTCCTCATCACACAACACCTACCTGACTGGCAACCAGCTGGTAGGCAAGAGTCACCTGGATCCCTACGTTAGGTAATATACTGCAGTGTCTCTTCTGTATTCATCCGGCACTGTTTGCAGCACCACAGCAAGAAAATTACTCACTTATAAAGAAACTATGATTAAGTCCCCTCTAAGACACAAAAAGCTCACTCCAAATATTTAAAATGAGTGTCTTCATTATGATCATGTATCCAAAGAAAAGAATCTTCAATCTGCAGTAGAATCATAACTAGTGCCACATGGACCTGTGGAATGAAAACTGAAATACCCCCAGGCTGGGTTGCTGGGTCATAAATGGGCAGATTTGAGCAGATGCCAATAGTCAGAGGAGAAGTCTCCGTTTCCTGCTTGTATACAGCCTTAGTACTGAAGGGGCGATGTGGAGGTGGAGCGGGTCGTCTAGTAATCAGACGATCCCTGGTTTGATTCCCGGCTCCTCCTGGTAGCAGGTCGACGTGTCCTTGAGCAAGACACTGAACCCCTAACTGCTCTCAGTGAGCAGGCGCGCGTCTTGCCGCCATCGCTGTCTGGACGTGTGTGAATGGGTGAATGAGAGGCATGTAATGTAAAGCACTTTGAGTAATCGCAAGACTAGAAAAGCGCTATATAAATGCAGTCCATTTACCGTTATTTGAATATAGTGCCAGAACATTCAAATTCAGAAACTTTAAACTTAACATCCTCAATGAGGCAATTTGTCAGTCCAGATGTCCAGTTAACTCTAATTTGAATAATCATTCCACAATTGTTATTTAAAAAGAATATTTCATAAGATAAAGTGCCATTATATAACATCTATAAGATGCTTGTGTGAAAGGATTTCCCAATCAATTCCTCTTGGTTGTGGTGCTGAGAGAGTTTGCAGCAAGTATGTAAACAAGACTAGGTCAAAACCTAGTATATGGCTGGACCATGTATGGTCAATGTTAAGGCTGGCAGATCATTAATACTACAGATACTATGTCTTGTTTTGAAGATTGATTCTAGCACCAGTAGGATCGATACCAATCCCAACCGATCGATTTCTTTCTCACAATTTTATTTCATCAAGGAGTAGAGAAACTGTCTCTGCAAACTCCATTCTGTTGTCATCTTCGAGACAAGAGTGTAGATGATGTCCTGTGCACGTGAACACACTTCTTAGTGCATGAACTCTCTGCTCCTCTGCTGCTGCTGTGTGCGCTCACTGTCAAACAACACACACGCGCGGCGCGCTGCAAGACCGCTCCTCTTTAGTATTACTTGGTATCGGATCGAAACCAAAATTTGTGGTATCACCCACCCCTACATGTGCGAAATTGTGGCCAAAAGCCTTGTCGCTAGAGGGCTTTTCATTTCTCGTAATATCGCCTAAACCTCCATTCTGCTTTTCACTTCCTGCCCTCCATCTGAATTTTGCGCGTCATCGGAATCACGTCACTGCAAACAATGTATGGTGTAACTTCATCAGTCAGCCAGTCATTCAGTCAGTTAGTCAGTGACAGACATTTGCATTTATATTGCTGGCCTCGCTGTTGTGGTCCAGCCAAAAAATGGCACCTTTACGATGGCAGCATCTGTATGCTGGTGTTTCAATACTCACATCGCAATAGTAGGCTTCCAGTAAGGAGCTATAGTTGCTTGATCCACGCTTTCAACACTCCCTGTTGAAGAATAACATTACATTGGTTGACAACATCACATTAACCCAGACCTGGGTTAAATAGTAATTGCCTCTCCCCCAGATGTATTAGGATTGAATGTGTATTGTCGAGATACTCTCTTTTCCTGTGATTTCTTTGATCCACTCCTGTGCTGAGTTAGACAGTGAAATCACTGAGGTCCCTTTATAGGACATTGGAGGCAAAATTATAGAAGGGGCTGATGGCAGCAGATGTGGTGTATTTATCGTTCCTGTGAAAGCGCTGAGCTGCCCCAGTCTGCCAGTAATGTACAGCCCTCTCACCCAGTGGCCTGGGAGCTTACTTAGCTAATGAAAGGATCAAGACAACCAGTGATAGTGGGGGTGGTGGGTGATCCCCTTTTCAATCAGTTGGGAGTAAAGGATGATATACTGGACCTTGGAAAACAATAACACATGCACAGATGATTAAAAACTAGCTAGTTGGAAATGTTTTATAAAACAGGAAATAGAGAATAGATGATGTTTCGCGGAGGCCATCTATGTTTGATGGCTGATTAATCATAGATACTTTTGGCAGCGTATCACTCAAACTTTACAAGTGAAGAAACGCTTTTGAAGTCAGTCTCTCGACGCTACTCAGCGCAGTTCAGTTTCGTTTACTGCCATTTGTAAACATTAAAGATACAAAATAGGAATTTGTTTCTCAAGTCTCTGGACAGAATACATTCATGAACAATGCCAATATATCACAAAGGACATATTAAATCCAGAGCACCAGTGCTCATTTCTGAAATTCTGTGATATGTGACTACATTTGGGTAATAACTGTATCAAGTAATTTATATAAAAAAACATATAAAAATCATTCAATATCTCTATAATTCAATATCTATAAAATATTCATAGATTTTGTCAGCGAGCAATACAGCAGCTCCAGGATACCATACCAGGCATGTAACAACACCAAGACAGATATATACCCATTAACAGTATGGACAAATGCAAATGAAGTGCAAGTGCAAAAGGAAAGTCCATTAGGCATTAAGTGCAGTCGTAAACAAGATTCACACTCTTCTGACTCTGTATGGGGAGCGGGCAGGTTTACCAAACAATCTGACTGCATTTGGATACGAGATGTCATTATCCTGATAGAAGCTGAAATAATTCATAATTGTATTACAAATTGTAATTAATTATTTTCAATGATTTACATTAATTGTAATCACTTGGAGATAAGTTGTGATGGATGTGAAAGTCTCGCCCCCCTGAGGGAAACAGGGTGACACATCCTGTGTGAAGCAAAGGGATGAGTTTGCGTCTCAGCTCCTCTTCCCAATTCTTTCATTTCTCACGCAGTACACGCTGTGTGCTTATCATAGCCTTGCCACAGCTCGGTGTGTGTGTCCTTGTGTGTATGTTTGTGTGCTTGTGCATGTGTGTGTGCCTGTGTCCTTCTGTGTACTTATGACCCTATGTGTGTGTCTGTGTCTTCGTGTGTTTGTGCGTGGGCTTGTGCATGTATGTGTGTGTGTTAATGCATGTGCATCTTTGTGTGCGTGTGCGCATATGCGTGTATGGGTGCATCCTTTGGTGCATGTTTGTGTGCTTTTGCATGTGTGTGTGTGTGTGTGTGTGTGTCCACGCAGTGCTCTTAGGAAAGGTTGCCGCTGTGTGGAGATTGACTGCTGGGATGGGCCAGACATGGAGCCTATAGTTTACCATGGCCACACCCTGACCACTAAGATCCTCTTCAAGGATGTCATCACCACTGTGGAGCAGCATGCCTTTGAGGTAAGAGTGTTACACGATGTGGAAAAAACAGTGCCTGAAGTGGTGCCTCAGGCATCCACCTCCTAGTTCACTCGAGCCTCTGTTGTATCCTGGACCTCCCTCCTGTGCTGCATTTGCTCTAATTAATAGCACTCCTGATAGCAGTGTTCTGCCTGGCAAGCCGTCTTTGATTCAGGGAGCTTAGTCCATTCCCTGTGATGTATCTATAGGACCCAGAGACTCTGCAGTCCTGGTGTGGAAGATGATGTCCAGCTAACTAATAAAGATATGGGTTAAGTTATGAATCTGGGGTGTTGTTTTTTTTTCCTGCCAGGTTTCTCCCTACCCTGTCATCCTGTCGTTGGAGAACCACTGCTCCACTGAACAGCAGGTGGTCATGGCCCAGTACCTCATCTCCATCCTGGGGGAGAAACTGTTCAAATCCCCCCTGGATCTCCCCACCTCTGGAGAACTACCCAGCCCAAACGTAAGAATGTAGCACTAGACTGGGTATAACTTGCCAGTACAGCAAAAGTCAGCTACGGTGCATGTAAAAGTTAACTTGTGTGACCCTGACTAGCTGAGTTCAAATCAAAAGTGGAATTTTAAGAGAAGCGCTGTTTGATGTTAGCACCAACGGTGAAGCCAGAGAGATCGTAGTGTTTGCGAGTACGAAGCCCTTTAGCCTGTCACACTCAAGCAAGAACACAAAGGAAGTCTGACTTTTTGGTAGGCATGGAGGGCCTGGTTACGTTAGTCTGTCTCTAAAGCAGCTCATAACAGACTGGGTATCACTTCCTCTGCCTCTCTCCTCCACTGGGACCAAGGGACAGATACCAACCTGCACTTGCAAAGTTGTGTGAATCTCTATGAGGGGGACTATTCCCGAGAAATGTCCGTCACTGGAAGAGTGCAGTGACACTTGAGTTAATTGTTCATTTAGATTACCCCGTTTGGGTTCTGCTGCTGATGACAGAGGGTTGAAATTCATTCATACCAGCCTACTGAATATGACTAAGGAGGATAAAGCATTTTCATCTGTTTGTGGATGAATGTGTTTTGTCTCTGAGGTTTCTTTTGTGCCCCTGAGTTCGACTGTCATGGAGTTTGCTGTGGAGAAAAATGAGCTCCGTTTTATCTCAGTTTTTTCCCCGAGTCTGCATGTATGGTGTTCTTCCTCATATAAATTTTTCATCTTTATGGCTCGGGAGGTGTGAGATTAAATGGGAGCCTCAGCACTAATGGTTTCATCTTGACTCCTAACCCCCATGTGCTACATTTAATCAATTTTCACAAGGTGCTGTCATGCTCATGCTGCTTAGCTGGAGGTTGGAGCCAGTGAGCTCTGCTCTGGTATTATAAAGATCAGAACTGTTCATTACCATAGACTCCGCTTTAAGGAGATGGTCTTAAAGCTATTGAGCAAGCCATCAAAGTCACTGGCAAGCAAGAGCCCCTATTGTATTGTCTCCCGTTTTTCATTATGTTTTGCTATTGAAGGATTAGCAATATGTTATCATTCATCAGGGTGTTATTACTCCTGTTCACTCTGTTTATTACTGTAAATATGAATGGAATCATTTTTAGAGCCTCACATGGTGCCATAAATAATGACCAAATAAGCAAAGCCTCCATTCAAGCTGCCCACACTCTTATCATCTCAATGTACGAGGACGGCGCCAGCGAAGCCCTGAAGCTTAATACTTTTCAAAGCGAAAGTTATAATTTTCAAACGGGATGCTACGCAAGTCTACTTCACAGCAGGGGATTGGTGTTGCGTGGACTGCTATAGGTTGTGAATGTTGGAGGATATCATTATTTCCCGTTTGTTTTCCCGGCCGTGGGAGGGTGACGTCCCGTCGCGCTGATCACCACGAGGATGCCGGCTTCCTCCAGGCTAGACCTGCTCGAACCCACGTTTGAACTTTTAGCACGTCGCTGCTCCTCCGTACAGGAGACCAGCCAGATTAGAGCTAGGCCGAAGTACCGCACTGGTGATTCAGCACAACCTCTGTGTTTTCCAGCCACTTAAACGTAACGAGTGCTGTCGTATCTGTAGGGACCCGCTGATGAGGATGTGGCCACTCTGTGACTCTTTGAAGAAAGCATAATTTTTTGACAAATCAGGGAGGAGGCGGTTAATCCCAAGGGAATGTTTTGATGTTTATTTCCCAAGTTTGAGGATGCTGATGAAGAGGGATAATGCGGAGAGCTCCTGTAGGGAGTTATGAAACTAATGGCACACTATGTTAAGTGTGTGTATGTGCGCGCGTGTGATCGTGTATGCTTGTGCACGTGTGCGTGGACACATGCATATACACGTGCATTTTTCCATTCATCCACTGTGCCCGTGTGCGTGTACTGTACTGTGTGTGGGGACTGACAGGACCTGAAGTATAAGATCCTCATCAAGAACAAAAAGCTGGGACCTCAGAGTGAGACAGAGGACGTGGCAGAGAGAGACAGAGAGGGAGAGGGGAGTAAAGATGAGGAGGACGAGGATGAGGAGGAGGACGAGGAGGAGTGCAAGGAGACTCAAAATGAAACAAAAACCTTGTCCCCCAGGAAAACAGTGTCAAAGAAGAAAGTAAGTCAGGGATTACAGTTAGATTAAAGAAGAGATTCCTCAAAAGATGTACTAAACGCAACAGACAACACGTCAGAGCACAGGACACAAAGACATAGTTCAGTTCATAATTAGATAGACGTTTAGAAAGTCTAGAGAGAGCGGTATGCAAAGGCCGAATAACAAGAAGTTTGAACTCAAATGGCAAATCGGTGAAGGTTCCGTGTTCGGTTTGTCTCTCCCTCTGTGAAGAAGGTGGTGGTCGCTGAGGCTCTGTCTGACTTAGTCGTCTACACCAGGTCCGTCAAGTTCATCAGCTTCAGCCATTCCCGGGACAACCAGAACGTCTACGAGAACACATCCATGGGAGAGAAGAAGGCTCGCAAGCTGGCCAAAGCCACAGGTGAGATGGACAACGTCTTTTACGGAGTTGAAATATCGATGCGAAGTGTATGTCCTTAGAGAAGTAGGATATTAAAGTAATCACGAATGCGCACAAGAATGGCTGCAACTATTAGAAAACATTATTCTGATGAGGCCAGTCGATTCCTATAATGTATATTGATGTAGACCTAGATAGTCTGCAGATCCTCTTATTACTGGAAATGCAACGAGCTCCATAATATGTGGAGCATTACCAAAGAACACATGTAATACATAGAGTAGGAAGGCAAAACAACAACAACAACAGCAACATAGCAGCAAAATACCTGCGTCTCGTACTCTAATGGCTAGGAAGAGTGGTTCAAATCAAATCGTATTCACTTAAAATGTCGTCACGATGCTGTGTGGTCGATATGTTGGAGAAACAGAGCAGGGCTTGGTTCCTGCTATAGGAGAACGACACCGTCTAGATACACAGCTATATTATCACCACTCAGCAAATGAAACAATGTGCCCTATCTATACAGTCTATCTAGAATTATAATAATAATGCAGTGACCAAAAAACATAGTTTCACACATCCAGCTCACTTCAGCTGTTGAAATAATCCCTGATCTGTTTACAGAATGAACTGTCATCCATATGTATTTGTCATGAAGTTAAATTCAGTTTGCATATCATATTATCTTAATTCAGTAATTATTTATGAATTAATTCACTAAAAATTGTCTTCTCTGTGGTGGCATCATGAAGAGTGAAGATGTGGAGCGGAGGCGTTGTGAACAGCTATTAATCACACAATGTGTCCATGTCCGTTCATAGATAACCCTGGTTACTCTGTCAATGAAAGAGGTTTCCTATTCACTGTCTGCAGAAATGATGACTGAAACGTCCAGGGTGTATTAGGGTGTATTTTCTCATGATAGAGTGTAGTGTTGGTGGAAGATATCTGACCGCTGACTGCTGTGTGTCCCTCTTCCAAGGCCCAGAGTTTGTTCAACACAACCAGAGGTTCATCAGCAGGATTTACCCAGCAGGCTTCAGGGCCTTCTCCTCTAACTATAACCCCCAGGAGTTCTGGAACGTGGGCTCACAGCTAGGTGAGTGCTCAGTAAGCACAGTAAGGTTTAGATATAGTTATACTGTAGTTATACGTAGTCGCACGTGCATTTGCACACACGCGCTTACATGCACACCACCAATGCAAGCAGGTCTACAATTCATGCGTGCATGCTGTATTATCTAACACGGATCATTTGTGAGAAAGGCGAACAGTACTTTGATGCTAGTGTTTATTTTTGGGATGGCCATAAAGCCCTGTCTTCATCTTAGCTTCTTGAAGATATGTATTGTCCTGAAATCAATAATAACAACACACAGAACAACCAAACTTCATTCCAAGCTTTTGAAATGGATGGGAATTCAGTTGAGAAATCTAGACTGTGAAGCTTCCAAGGGAACAACCAGACTGAGAGGCTTGTAGATTAGCAGTGAAAAGAACATTTCATTCCAGTCCACATTCTGACCACCTCATCTGTGTTTTCCTGGGAGCAAGTCCTCTCCTGTCCCTTATCATGCCCTTTCTAAATTGATTTGCACCCTCCTGGATGGATTTTTTTAAACTAAAGCCTGGCCTGGGTCAGAGCTCACCTTTTTATGTTCAGAAATAATTTCATGAATGATGGGTTTGACTCACTATCACAGGCTTGTGTGTGTGTTTGTATGTGTACGTGTGCACCTGTGTGTGTTCAGTTGTGTAATTGTGTGAGCTTGTTGGTCTCCATGCTTTAGTTGGTCAGGCCCTGATTGTAATGTGGACTAATTTCCCAGCTCAACTGTCTCTCTGTGGCTGGTGTGGAAATAGAAATCAGCACAGCTCACAGCTCCGGGAGACTTCAGCTCTTCAGCTCGTAGTTCGAATGGATCTAGAGTAGAGTTACTGTAGATAAGCGAAGCATTCTGGGGGCCTTGTGACATGCACACAGGAAAAGTATCAAAAACATGCAGAAATATGCATAGCAATGTGCTGGTACAGGAACAGTGTGGAGTGTGAATAGTAGCAGGTGTTCCCTTTTGCAAAAGCTGGATTGATCTATGGTATTCCAGGCCCACCGGTGATGCCAAATGCAGCCTGGCAGAGAACACAGTTGAAATCTGTCGACACAATCACATCTGCTGTCGTCTTTATTCTCCAGTCTATTCATAGTTCATTGTAGATAGTACATTGTACATTGAAGACTATGCAGTGCACACACAGCTTTGCATCATAACAAAGCCAATTGAAGACATTGCACAGTTGGTTGCTTGGAATGCTTCCCCAGTGGCTTGGAATGCCTCCCTGAGGCGATGTACCTTATTGTTACAGAAACATTTTAAGGCACTGTATAGTATAGTTCCCTCCTGCAGAATGAACAGAAACATGAAAGAAGGTAGGCACCAGTATACCGCAACAATATAAATTCATGGTGCTTATTTTTATTTTAAAGGCTGGTTTTGCTTCAGGCGGTTTCAGTTTTATTTCTATACATTTCCTGCCTCTGCTCTGTGGCAACTTTCTTTCATTGTTTGTGGGCTGTGTTGTCATGTTTTGCAGTGGCACTCAACTTCCAGTCTCTGGGCTTGTCTATGGACCTTAACAACGGCCGTTTCCAGGACAACGGTGGCTGTGGATATGTCCTGAAGCCGGCAGTGCTCAGGTCCAGTCAGGGGAGGTTTGATCCGTACTGCTGCCAGCACAGCCTCAGGCCCACGCACTTGCTGCTCAAGGTACTGCCCTGGACCGCTGAACTCTCAATAATCCTCTTCAAGGGGGATTTATGGATTAAGGTGTAATGGTACAGGGTGTGTGTGCGAATGTGAAAACCTTCCAAAAATAGCTGTTAAATACCTAATTTTAGACTAAAATTTAACATTAAAATCCAATACAATCAAGTTGAAATAACTGAAGAAATGTGACCCAGACTCATTATATTACAATTTATTTTATGAAGAAAAAATCAAATCAAATATAACCGCAATTCTGAATTATGTGGTTCCAGCCAAAAGGAACAAATTAAAAAGTATATGAAATAAAATTAGTCAAGCAAGACTTGGTCCATTTTGCAAAAATGTTCACAGGAAATTGGACCACTTTCAGGAGAAAAGCCACTAACTAACTGTAGCTTGATGGTTAGACTTGTGAGAACACAGATGTAGAAAGTATCAAAATGATAGCAACAGCTTTCTTTGTATTTCCACTGACAAATGAATGACCAATATTAATTTGATCTAACTTCAATCCCAGGTAATATGTGAGAAATTCCCTGCTGTCGTGGAAATAATAACAGTAAAGGACACCCTCGAGTGTAATATTGCCATGACACGCGCTGATATTTTGGGTACAAACTCGGCCGAGGTCATTTTTCACTTTTTTATTGATTATGAAAGTCCAGATTCAAAGCTTTCCGATGATGTGCCACACATTGAAATCTGAAACGAATTGAGGAAGTTGTGCTTATTTGAATGTTCTTATGCCTTTTAAGTCAACAAGCTGAGAAAACCCCTCTCAAAGTTGGACCACTTTTCACCTCTGGGGCTAGCCAGGTATTGTGAGTGTGAACAATAGCTGCTCATTTACATTGACCACCCCCCATCCACTCCCAACTCCCACACACACGATCTAAACAAACGTTATCTAATACAATAACACTTGTTATTATCAAGTTAGCATTGATAAGAAGCGACAGCATCGCTCCATTGCGGTAGCACGACAGAGCGGCCATTTGGGGGCAGAACAAACCGCTTTGTCCAACAGTGCTGAACAGTCTCGTCTTAACCTCTCTTCCTTTGACAAAGCAAAC
>OMKK01084079.1:0-13955 GCA_900302305.1 Polymixia japonica | reverse complement strand
CTTGAAAGCTAATATCCATGGTAGCGCTCTCGTTCTCCTCTCTCTCTCTCCACCTCCTCTCTCTCTCTCTCTCTCACACACACTCTCTCTCTCTCTCTCTCTCTCTCTCTCTCTCTCTCTCACACACACTCTCTCTCTCTCTCTCTCTCTCTCTCTCTCTCTCTCTCTCTCTCCTGCCCTCTCTCTCTCTCTCTTTCTCTCTCTCTTTCTCTCTCTCTCTCTCTCTCTCTCTCTCTCTCTCTCTCTCTCTCTCTCTCCCTCTCTTTCTCTCTCTCTCTCTCTCTCCTGCCCTCTCCCCTCTCTCTCTCTCTCTCTCTCATACTGTAACAAATTGGTATCAGACTGATGTTTGCTGATTTTATAATAAAATCATCATCAGTGATTTAATGGACTGTTTCCAAACCATGGATCAATGCTTTTAAAGCACAGACAGTACAGTAAGACTGGTATGGTTATTTTAATCCCAGCCCTGGTGGGAGCAGCTGGGGGTAGGAAGGCAGTAAGGGCTGTACTATGGCGTCCAAGCCCTGAAGAAAGGAATCCCAAGCTTTTTGTCTGGAGGTCAGGGAGGTCAGGGAGGGTGCTTGGTGAGGGTGCTTGACCCGGCTGGACAGGCAGGAGTCCCACAGCAGTACATCAACATGCGTCAGCCTTCTGACATTCCTTTAGCATAGTAAGTTAATATGTGACCTTGGTCATTTTAACAGTAGATTATAACATGTTATAACATGTCATAGTAGACATCTTATCCTTGCTTTTTGTTCAGTGATTTATTGTCTGCCAGTAAGAAAGCAGTTTGCAGTTTGTGTTCAAACTAAAAACACGTAGCACTTAGTAGAACGAGCTTTGAAACATCAAGCTTTCAACTGAGTTACAAGCGGATGAAGGGATCATTTAATTACTTGTTTGAGTGTCATTAAACTTTGTCGCACATTTTACAGATCCAATAAACACAAACTCACTGAAAATATAACGTGGCTGTAAAATACTCTGTATTGCAGTAACAAAGCTTATTTACTCGGCTTACAGGAAAGGGCAGATTTGGGAAATGGGACTAATTGCCCTCAAGAAAACTAAACACTGCAGCGCTGAGGGAACAGCAGAGGAGAACTATGTTCCTCAAACTGAACATACTGAATGACGAGGGAATATCTGACGGATCAGTCAGTATTTGTTAGTTTCATCAAGCTAGAAATGTTTTGTTTTTCAAAAAGGGGTTAAGAGCCCCATGAAAGTAGGCTTGAAACGTATCATGTTATTACGTTGTTCATTTAAAAGAGATCGGGCTAAACCCAGGAAAGGAGAGACATGTGAGTCATGCTCCAAATACCCAAATCAAGGAAATGAGCTTTTACGATGTTGATCATATCAGGGCAATTTGTGCTTAGGATCAATAAACATCTTCAAAGTGTGGGTATTAAGGGGAAGGGGCGGGGCTTTAGCAGAGCGTAATGACACTGTTGGGAATCACTGGCTTGTGCTGTGATTGGATGTGATTTAAATCCTCCTCTAATTTACGACCATATTGTCTCTGCAGCTCTTCACAATAGCCTGAGCCACTCATTACTCCTGGCTGCTCCCTGAGACGGAGGGGAACTCTCTTTTCTTCTCCTTTTTCTGCCACGCAGACCCAGTAGTCGAGAGTTCAGTTCAGAGCTCTGTATTCCTCACAACAGCGCCTGTATTCACAGTCAATGATGTGAGTCTGACGCCCGTTGTCACAGCAGACATCTCCAGACTAGCATGCAGTTGCTAACAGGCAGCTTTGGGCTGAAATGATACTTTCCCATGTTAAGAATAGCTGTGGCCCCTGGGATTGGTCCCTGGAGACCCCTCAGCCAGTCCCATTAAGAATGCTCTATTTTTACTTTTTTTTTTTTCAATGCACGTCAACCTTAAATGGTGATTATTACTTGGTTGCTGTTCAGTTTTAGTCTGAGTTAGTGACACATGGCTGAATCTTGTTACTTGCGTTCTTCAGCAGTGGCTGAGAAGTATGTTTTTGTACAGGCTTCTATTGTTGTCAGGGAATGTTGAGGGCCTCTTTTCATGACATCTCCACACTGTGGCACATAGTTCAAATCCTTTTAAAGTTTTGAACTTGCCCGGCGGCTACGTTTGAGGACGTGTCGGTAATTGGATAGGATTATTGTGGGGGTTTGTCTTAGTTGGGGCCACCGAAGACGTTTGGTGACCTGATGAGTTGTGAAGATCAGCTCTGCACCCTTTGTGGTCGACGGTAAGAACAGGACTTTTAAAACATCTCCTACGTTCGATAGCAAGATTAGTATACCAAACCAGTTAGTGTTGAAATATGTCCCTAATATGTCTTCATTCAGCCAACAACTCTCCAAATACTGCTTTATGTTTTTAAATGAAATGCAGACTTCAGGAGCGGTCTTGGAGATTGTTGAGGATCTCATGATCTATTTTAGGATCCAGAGCGTACTGTTTGTGCTCGGTCGGCCAGGGCAGGTGTGTCACTGCTGTTTATATCTTCTTCGACCAAGCAGAATGATGTCTTGGTTTGTGCATCAGCCATTTAAGAACGAAAACAACACCAGCGAGTGATTTACTCTGTGAAGCTGAATAGAGTAGGGTGTTCGAGGAAAGCTTCTCTTCTATGGAAACTTCAAATGCATAATGAACTGTTATCTGTCAGTATTTTAAGTGTAGAGAATTAGCCTGTGTACTTAATAGATTTTGTATAAAAGAGTTTCCTAGGTCAATACAGGTCAGTTTTGTGAGGATCTATAGTCTAGGAACGTACTCATGCTGATGCTATGTGTGTTTCTCAGCTCAAACTTAGGTTTGCAATGACCATCTGTTATCTTTAGAACAAGTCGCCCTTTGAGGATATTTAAGACTAACTATAGAATTTCCCACAGATGTGGAAGTGTTTTTATGAGGCATCAAATGTCACGGTTTCTCTAGTGTCTAGTGTGGACTGTATTCACCAGTTAGTCCCAGGTAGTCCACTTGAGACTGCGACCTCTAGCCTATCTCATGACAGGGACACTACCAAGCATCATCTGGGGGTTGCTACCAGTGTTTTCCACAGGTTTCAAGGTTATTGGTAGTTTTAGTGTCTATGGTGGGTAAGATACACTGAACAGGCTAATGTTACTGTGTCAGGTTGCACAGTATGTTTGCAGTGGGCACATCACAAATCACTTTAATTGCCAGGTACCAGTTTTGTCTCTTGGATCTGTGTTGGAATAAATGTCTACTGATGTTGACTAGAAGTATGACAGAAAAATAAAAGCTTCACAGACAGTTTATCTTTGAAATGTTTGACAGTCTTTCAGCATTGTTTATGCCCAGGTACATTTTCCTGCTCTTCAGACGGTGAAGTCCTACAGTACAGGAGGTAAACCTGAGTGGAAGTTTAACTACTGTATCAATATTGACCTCTAGAACGATGGCGTAGTTATCTGTTTGATCAGAGGGGTCTTCTTCTGTGATGCTCTTTGCTATTAGTGGTGCGTTGACTCTTTGATAACATTCCTTGGTTTGTGGTTGGTTGGTAGGTGTTTCATGGTAGGGCTGTTGACTAGACCTCAAAAGGAAGTCTGTGGTGCTACTGGGTGGTATAGTTGACTGTTTTCAATGTCCTAGTTTTAAATTGGTGTCTGCAACAAGGACGGATGGAGGGGGGGGAGGGGCACTGGGCGCTAAGCAACCTTCCAGCCTCTCCATGTATGGATACCAGGAGTCTACTCCACCTTTCAAATGCTTCTGGTTTTATGGCCTTGAGGCCTAGAATGAAAGCTTCTTGTATCAGACTTTTTTATTTGAATTTGGATAAAGTAAGCAGCAAAATGAAGGTGAAAGGCTACTCCTGTCTGACAATGTACTGTATTTAAAGTGGAAAAACTGCTGATCCTCTGTCATCCTCTTTTCCAATCCTCAGTGCCTATATGATAATCTACTCCTGAAGTCAAGTCTCTGTATTAAATGACTTATGTCAAGTATCATATAAGCTGTTATATGATGTGTTTATTTGATCCTGCCATGGGACTACGGTGTAGTCTGGATAAAATATGCTTAGGCATCCTCCCTGAAACAGATAGTTGTACATCTGGCTTGTCATTATGAAACCGCAAGGTTGAGTCACATGGTTGCTCCATCAACTCCTTCATTAGTCACGGTTTAATTGGTGCCAATGCGATGTGTGTGTGTGCCGCACGTCTCCTGTCAGCTGTGTGTGCCGCACGTCTCCTGTCAGCACCGCTGTGCCATCGGCTGGAACAAACCCCCATTCATCTTATTGAGGAGACACTGACTCATTTAGCTCTTCATGCCCTCGTGTGAGAGTTGATCAGTGTGATTTAAAGTCCCCAGCAGGTGTTGTGTAAAGTATAATGTTACACTGTCATGGATATAGTGACAATGATTAGCCAAAATGTTTTGGGAATTACTGTTTGTGTTTTTTTTCCTCTGTGACTATTGTTTGTTAGAAAATGGTACAGTAATTGCTCTGGATTAAATGATTTTACTGTTCTGAGCCTAGTTGAAATATAGAGTAAAAGATGAGGGAAAGCAAGTGTTTTTCTCCTCTTTTGGGAGGGATGGTTCCTCCATGATACCAAAGCTTTGTGGGAAAGTGTCTCTGCCATGGGTCCTCAGAGAAAACCTAAATACTATTTTAGTGATTTGTGGTCTAAATCACCCCTTGTGAAATACCAGCCTAAAATTAGCTCTGCTTGCTCTTTTCATTGGCCATTTCAGACTTTCTCAATGGCTGAAGCCGTGCTGTGTTTAGACGGTCTATCCCTCTGGGTCTGGGATCAACTGTAAAGCATCATGTGCTTGTCTCCAAAAAGATCCTTTTATGGTCACTTCCAGTGTATCTGCATTTAAAGCTATTAGTAATGAGGCCTTGTGCAGAACAACTAGCCTTGATTTCTTCAAACTTGTCCTTTTATAGATCTATATACACTCCCATTCTATAGATCTATATACACTCCCATTCTATAGATCTATATACACTCCCATTCTATAGATCTATATACACTCCCATTCTATAGATCTATATACACTCCCATTCTATAGATCTATATACACTCCCATTCTATAGATCTATACACTCCCATTCTATAGATCTATATACACTCCCATTCTATAGATCTATATACACTCCCATTCTATAGATCTATATACACTCCCATTCTATAGATCTATACACTCCCATTCTATAGATCTATACACTCCCATTCTATAGATCTATATACACTCCCATTCTATAGATCTATATACACTCCCATTCTATAGATCTATATACACTCCCATTCTATAGATCTATAACACTCCCATTCTATAGATCTATACACTCCCATTCTATAGATCTATACACTCCCATTCTATAGATCTATATACACTCCCATTCTGCCCCCTAGATTGTATTTTCAACAGACCTCAGTTATCTAACTAAGCTGCTTGAAAGGATTTTTTACATTAGCTTAATTGTTTTGGGGGATTTCTGTTTAAAAGAAAAGCTATTGTATTATTATTAGCAATAGTGGAATTGGTTCTCTGGATTATCTCCTTTTAGGGGATTTAAGTGTGGGGAGAGGTGACATATGGCACGTGTATTTATCCTCTGTAGAAGGAAACAACATGTAAAATGATAGTAAACAGAGAGCCATGGGGTGAACATGAGTCTGGACAGGTCTCTGCACGCTGGATGCAGGGTCTCTGCACGCTGGATGCAAGGTCTCTGCACGCTGGATGCAGGGTCTCTGCACGCTGGATGCAGGGTCTCTGCACGCTGGATGCAGGGTCTCTGCACGCTGGATGCAGGGTCTCTGCACGCTGGATGCAGGGTCTCTGCACGCTGGATGCAGGGTCTCTGCACGCTGGATGCAAGGTCTCTGCACGCTGGATGCAGGGTCTCTGCACGCTGGAAGCAGGGTCTCTGCACGCTGGATGCAGGGTCTCTGCACGCTGGATGCAAGGTTTCTGCACGCTGGATGCAAGGGCCTACTTTCTGACTGTGGCATGCTGATTTGTCAAGTTTAATGGCCCCACTGCACTTGAAGATTTGTAAGTTGTTTTCCAAGTTGGAACCAAGGAGATGTCTTGTTCTCTTTCTTTCTCTCTGTCTCTCTCTCTCCCTGTCCCTCTCACACTCTCTCCCTCCTCCTTATGAAGAGATTGATGGTTATGGGCTGTTTGGTCTGGGGTGAATTTGTTCCAGGACAGGGTTGATCAGAGTAAGTCTGCCTCCTCAGCTTCCCACAGAGCACATGATGAACTAGGGCTTGTGAGTCCTGATGAGGGCCAGACCTATAAAACACATTATTAATGCTGTGTGGACCACTGTGAGCTTCAGACACACTTTACTGTCAAACATGGGCTTCCCAGATTCCTTTAATAGAATAAATTGGGCCACCGCTATTCTTTGAAGCATGGCAGCAATGATCCAACTCACAGGAAGAGCTGTCACATAGCCTTAGTAAGGTTTTGTCGGGGCCTACTGCTGAGCTTCTAGGTTTGTTTGTTTGATTGATTGTGCCTGAACTGTGACACAAGAACTGCTCCTTGCCAGAACAGAGACACACAACACTGTAAACAACAGTTAGCTGGCCACAACTAAACGTCTGTGTTAAAGAAGGAAATTAGATTTTGGAGAGTGTACCTGTAAGCCTGCCTATCACAGATTTAAAGAGGGTTCAGAAACTGGAAATCTGTGTAGTCTTTTTGCCAATGAAAATCAACATCAACAGCATTGTGTATTCTTTCTCAGATTACCTAAAACCAAGAAAGCAGATTTGATTTATTTATAGATTGACCTCCCATCACCCACCTTGGGTTAAGGCTTTGGAACCTAGATGCCAGATCTATCCTGCGAATAAATTTAAATATCCCACTGAATCTGAAACCCCCAACCCTGCATTGGATTAAAGTCTAGAATTAGGAAAGGCATTAATAGCATTAATAATTAGCATTAATTTGACGTCCTGCATTCTTTACCAATATCTGTGGCAGGAATGATTCCTCCATGTGATAACGGCAGTATCTAACCCCTAGGCTTACATAGACTCACTTTGAGGTTTTGATCTAGTGTGGCTAGCTGGTTTTATTTCTTTTTCACTGATTCCTTTCAGAGTTTTATCGTCATTAATAATTGTTCTTCACCTGGGTTAGTAGTGAGGACTACAACCTGCCTGCTGGTTGCCGTTAGCAACATGGTTGTTTACATTTTACTGCTTAATACACTACAGAGACATGTATACATAGATACTGCTTCAGCAATACCTCAACATCGCCGCCATGTTGGACCGGCTAAGACCGGCACATAAACAAATACAAGTGAACGGGGGAGCTGCGGTTTATGATACGACTTTTCTTTTCAAAACTTTTTTTTCTACTCCACGTAGATCATAAACCCTTCATTATAAAAATGACTCATCATTTGAGAAATGTTCTAGTGCTTTTTATCTAGAAAAACTGCAACTCCCCCGTTTACTTGTATTTGTTTACAGGCCGGTTCAATATGGCGGCGACGTTGACGTTCGATCCAAAGGCCAATGCAGCGTCTATGTAATAAGTCTATGGTACCAAACCTAGCCTTATGCATTTGGGGTTTTTTGTTGCTTTTTCCTGTTGTACCGAACTCGTACCGAACCGTGACTTCTGTGTACCATTACACCCCTACTCAAAGGTTGTGTTGTCTTAAACATATCACTCATCTACCCTAATGTGAACAACTGAAATGCTTGACTGTTATGAAACTAATCGTGTTTCATAGGCCTCTATAAAAGTCAACTGTGCAAGCCTCCTAGCGCACAAAGTCCTTTCACCCAGGATTAGGATGCTAGGGAAGCTAAACAATGTCCTCTTGTCCTCAGTGGTATGTTCATCCCCCCATTCTGCCTCTTGACAGGTGTGCTGAGGGGACCTGTTTGATGAGCCATTCTTAGTCCTTGTTAAGATGGATCTTCCAGCTCCCTGGCCCGCTGGAGTTCTTTTGCTCACGATAAACAGTGTGGCAAGCCACCGCAGTCTCTCCGGGCTAATGCCTCACCATTTTGGCTGCCAGCGAGAGGTTGCACCGTGGGGGGATTTGCAGTTTTTCTTAAAGAAAGCATAGCTGGAATGCCAGCCTTCAGAGCTTTGCATCAACAGGAGGAGGGGGTGGCGGCCATTGGGAGTGGGGGATATGGAGAGAAAATGGTTGTCTTTCCTCACTATGACAGACAGCTCCAAGAAGAAATGAAAGAGAGAAAAAAGCAGATTGTTGACTCCACGCTAGGCTTCTCATTGATATGCTAAGTACTAAGTATAGAAATATCCACGGGTAAACACGGCTGTTGGCTGGGGACAGATCTGGGAATATTTTAGTTCACCCTTGGATTTTGGGACTGATTGTGTTCAAAGTCTTAATGACTTTAATCTGGAACAAATGGGTAGAATGTTCTTACAGGACATTGGGCTTTTTGGTATCGCTTTAATTCATAATATCCTGTCCTCTTCCCAATATTGGTCACATTCACTGTTGAAAATACCCCAAAATGTGAGTGACTTTAAATTCCCAGCCCTGCTTGAGCATTATTTTTTCATCTACATAATTTGGTTTTCTTTTGCGACCATCTAAAGGGGCTTGTCTTAAGCAGCAGCCTACAGAGAGCCCCCCACCTAGGTGGAAGGTGCTGTGTGTATAGCCTGGGGCTCTTTTTAAACGCTCGCTCTTTGTGTATGCAATCATGGGAAAGAGTGCTTTAAAGGTGGAGCAGCAGGGAATGCCCTGGCATAAGCACAGAAATCTGTGAAGGCAAAGGTCCCCCGCCTTTTACCAGCTGCGTGTAATCTCCTAATCCTCGGAGCGGACCGCTGGTGGTCTGTCGACAGAGGTGGACCATGGCCACTGGCCACAGGAAGTGCGTAAGGGAGGGAGGTGTATTGGGATCTATGGGCCACCCATTGGAATGACCCTGCCCCTAAAGACAGCCATGTGTTAAAGGTTAAGTGGATCCATTTTGCATGACCCCTCTTACGGACAAACAAGCTTTTTGATCAGAATGACTCTGGTCATTTCTAGCTATGAGGTACTGATGAGTAGAGAATGTGTTAAGGAATGTGGCATTTCACCCTAAACAATTAAAGAAGAATCTTTTTGAGCAAAACTGAAAGTAATGAGTCATGCAGTGATTGATTCTTAGGCCCACATTTGGTCTCTTGTCTCTTGATGAGGCGAGGGAGTCTCAAAGGAGCCCCTTGAAACTTAGGCTCACTGCCGTCTTTTGATGAATGCACCTTTTCTTTTAAACAACCGCCACACCAAAGTCCTAGTTGGTTATTCAGGGGGTGAGTAACTGGAATGTCCAGCTGTGGCTTGACTCAATAGGACACATTGAGAGGTTTTGATTGACATTAGTCATGGCTAGCCTGTCCAACACCCTATTTAGGCTCGTTTGCCATGAGTTCCTTTCATTTGATCGGACCTATGCAGACCCAGTTGTGACATGTTTAGTGATTTCACACTTGCTTTGTGGCAATAAGCTCCCCTCTGTTCTCTCAAAAGTTTTGAAGCATAAATAATACATTGCTCCCATGATTTGCAATGCATGACTGAGCATAGCTAGGGTCACAGCGAAAGGAATGTTGCCAAGTCATATTGTATCAGTCCACAGTGGAAGTTTCATGCTATTAAATCATGGCATTGAGGCTAAGCCACAAAGATGAGACATTTCACTTATGTTATGACACCGAGAAAGCATCATATATACTAGCGCCTTTTGATAATTTGAAGCTTGTCCATATATTATTGGTGAATGTGCAGGATCACAGACCTTTCTAGCACATGACTTTCAGCAGATCAACAGCCACAGTTTAACAGCTAACTGACTAGACAGCTGCCCTCTGCACTAGAGGGGTGTCTGACCGCATTGGTATTGAGGTGTCATCTCGATGGTGAATGATCTGACGATGTTTTCATTATGGATCCCCCTCCACCCCTCACTCCCGTCCCCTCTACGCTAACAAGAGGCTGGAATGTTGGGTTTCCATGACGCTAATGAAGTAAAAACCTGGCAATGTGGTGCTTGCAGCCTCCAGCTCCCGATCCGTGGCCTCCTTCTCATCAGGATCAGAGTCTGATCCCCCTGTCGCCTTTATTTGCCAGTGCGTTTTATACCCTAGAAGATCTCTCCGTCTCCCTCTCTCATAACCCTGGTAAAGTTTGGATATGGGGCGCAGGGGTACATTTAGGACAAAACCCAAGGGAGCGTCCTACCACAAATACCACACAACCCCCATCCTGTCCCATCACTCTTCTCTAACCCCCCAGTCCTGCCCACCACATGCACACACATACATGCACTCCAAGGCTTCTCCTCCTCTGTGAAATCTGAAAAGCTGGTGTTGTGATTTATTGTTCCATAAATGCTTCACGTGGCAGGCCCATGAGGCGACCAGGCCCATGAGGCGACCAGGCCCACTGTTTGCTAGTGGCCCCAGGGACAATAGTGAGGTTTCTGCACTCAAACAAGCCCAAACTGAAAACCCCGTTGTGTTTCTGGTGAAAACTCAGTGAATCTTCCAGGCACCTCTTTTGTTTTTTACCAATTTTGAAATGGCATCGGACTATCATTTGCTTATTGAAACATCTCCTTTAGCTGCGCCTTTCCCCCCCAAATTTTTCCCTATTCAAAGTTCATCTGTAAAATGAAGGTACCCCTGCTGAAACATAATTCACACCGTCAGGCCCTCCCTGGTGGGAATGCGTTCTCCCTCTGTTGTGTCTTACTCAAATTGGCAGATGCAGGGTTAAATCATCAGCCTCTGTACATTATCCCATGTCCTGCTGGGCTGGTGGACGCAACCGTAATGTCTTGCTAATTAGCCTGCATTTAGGATGGCCCAATGGGCCACACAACAGCTATTGAAGATGGAAGTCTATGGAGCTTTGGGAAGGAAGAGCCTCTGTCTCTGTGGGCATTGAGGTTTTAGGCTAGTCCTTAATAAACCTCAAGCTCCCCCAAGGTTGATGCCCCCGGGAATCAGGATTCAGTTACTCTCTTGGTGAATGAGCTGCATACGTGGGGATGATTTAGTCCATTGTGTGTTTTTGTTGCTCAAAGGATAATGTCCATAAATTGAATCTAAACTGACCTGGACCTTAAGGTTTGAGGCGGCTCATTCTAAACTCTGACCCCTATACACTCATTCTGTACTAGAGGGGTGAAAGACAAAGTCTTTCCTGAGCTCTGGACCCTATAGATGATAAAGACGTTGCTTAAATATATAAAATGGCAGAGAAGTTGGTTAAGAAAAAGTAGATTAAATATGGTTAACATTGTGAAATCACCTTCTGGGGAAATGTATACGGCACCATCATCATCATAGTTATCTATATAATAATAATAATAATAATAATGAACTTTATATAGCACTTTTCATACAAGAAATGCAGCTCAAAGTGCTTTACAATAAATTACATGCTTCACCTGAAAAGAGATAGAATGAACATAAAAACAGGGATAGCATAATTAAATAAAAATAATAATAATAATGTGTGTGTATATACACACACACACACATATATGTATACATTATTATTATTATAGAATGCATAGAATCAAGTTATTTTAAAAGAAGTGCAGTAGTGCATAAGTGCAAAGCAAGTGTCTTATAAAATGCTAAATTGAAGAGGTTTTTAACTTAACTTTAACTTTTAACTTAAAGATGTTCACTGAGCTTGTTCTCTGATTTCTTGAGGTAAAGTATTCACACAGTTTAGGGGCATAATTGGTAAATGCAGCATCACCAACTTTCTTTTGGGTTTTAATGGTAACCTTCAGTAAACCAGCAGCAGAGGACCTGAGTGCTGTTGAGGTCTTGTAGGTCGTCAGCGGGTCAGTAAGGTAGGCTGGTCCCAGATCAGTTAGTGCTTTAAACACCTGTAGGAGGACTGGTGCAGAGCAGTTAAACCTGGAGTGATGTGCTGCCTAGAGGCCAGTAAGGAGTGCATTGCAGTGGTCAAGTCTACTTGAAATAAAAGCATGAATCAGTTTTTCAGCATCCAGTTAGTTCTTTAAGTAAGTTAAAAACTGAGTTAAAACATCTACGTGATGTGTGTTTGCACTGCACTGTATGTGCAGTAGGCTAGGATTTCTAAGTTGGTCTTTGAGATCGACAGACGGACAGAAAAAGGTCTTTACATTTGGAGATATTGAAACTGGGCCCAGCCCTCAAGTATTTGGGTCCAAGGTTTTGTTTACTGAGACGGAAGGAATGGGAAACAGCAGACAAGGTTCACGTTGGAATAGATCCCAGGGCAGCAGAGGTTCATGTCATGCCACAATATTACCGGGTACACAAGATACTATACAGTCATCTTTTCATGAGAAAGTCATTCAGGCTTACCATGTTGTGCAAGTCTTTCCTTGTATGTCTATATTCAGAGATCATCTTATTAAAGTAATACATCCCAGTATGGTGCGTTGTAGAGCCAGAAGCACAGCGCTAGTCCTCTTCCTGCCTAGCGGGGAGTCAACGGCTAACACTACAGGACAAGAGGCTTTGGTCATCAGAACCCAGGTTGTGTGTGTGACATCTGATGAAGACGGATGACCATGGTTGCTATAGAAGAGCATAGGACTCTCTAGGTCCCGTGGAGAGACTCTTGGCAGGCTACAGACAGCAGGGCATGTTTTCTTACTGAAATAGTCTGGGTTTTGTGGTTGTGTTGCATAATAATCACGGTTGTCTTTAAGCACTGCAAACCCTAATTTGCTGGTTTGTCACATCTGACCGTGTTATTTTCTTTGTGAAGTACTTTGCTTACTAAGTAATCTTAGAAATGTATACATGTAGTTTGATATAGCTGAATGGGTACAGCATGGTACCAACACTGTCCGTGTCAGGGGCTTGAGTCCCACTGTAGGCCGTGTGCTCATAGTACTGAAATGGGCTTTGGATCAAAGCTTCTTCCAAATGGTAGATGTCGTCTTACATACTCCTTTTGTTTGACAGGTGAGTTATGACTGTATTTGTTTGATGGTTGTTGTGACGTGATGACCTGTTGGTCCATGTGAACTGGTCACCTACTGGTCAGCTGGCTGGATTTCCTGGTCAGGCAGCAGCTGGCATTGTCATGATGGCCGCACCGCCGGCCCTTTTTGTCCAGCTCCAAAAAAGAGGGCAAACGAATAAAAGAAAAAATAGGAGATGGCTAAAGTCTCCATGATCCCTCTTTCCATACGGCGGGTAATCCAGGGGTGACTGTCAGCACAAATGTGGCTTTGACTGCCTGCACCCGTGTGTGTGTGTGTGTGTGTGTCTGTGTGCGAGATGGGATGATTGTTCAACGTGCATGTGTGAGTTTGTTTTTGTGTGTGTGTGCCTTCATAAACCTACATGAGTTTCTCTTAGCCTCCCTTGTTACCTCTAATATCAGTGGGCCCTTGGAGAGCAGCTACAGCTAGCTGGGTCCACTACAGCTGGGCCCACTACCGCTAGCTGGGTCCACTACAGCTAGCTGGGTCCACTACCGCTAGCTGGGTCCACTACAGCTAGCTGGGTCCACTACCGCTAGCTGGGTCCACTACAGCTAGCTGGGCCCACTACCGCTAGCTGGGTCCACTACCGCTAGCTGGGTCCACTACAGCTGGGTCCACTACAACTAGCTGGGTCCACTATCGCTAACTGGGTCCACTACAACTAGCTGGGTCCACTACCGTTAGTTGGGTCCACTACCGCTAACTGGGTCCACTACAGCTAGCTGGGTCCACTATCGCTAACTGGGTCCACTACAACTAGCTGGGTCCACTACCGCTAGCTGGGTCCACTACCGCTAGCTGGGTCCACTACCGCTAGCTGGGTCCACTACAACTTGCTGGGTCCACTACCACTAGCTCGGTCAGAGCAAGTGTCGCATTACCCTACGGTGGTCAATAAGAGCTTCCAACAAGTAGTTAACACATTAAGCTAGTTCTCATTCAGCTACCTTA
>OMKK01084069.1:0-10873 GCA_900302305.1 Polymixia japonica | reverse complement strand
GTATTTGCAGTTTCCTGTACTTATATGTACTTGTATGCACTTACGCATTCATCTCTTTCTCTTCTTTACCTCTTGTTTTTAAATTACACGCTTTTATGCATCCTTTTTCTACCTCTCCAACTCTATTGATGCACTTTATATGTGTAGAAAAGTTTACTTAAGATGCACTACTCCCTGAGTCCTACATCCTGCCCCCTGCATGTATGTACCGAGGTTCACGAGAGACAAATGCACCTCCCGTAGGTCGACCACACTAAGCCACCTTGTTTTGACCTTGTTCTGACCTTGTTCTGACCTTGTTTTGACCTTGTTCTGACCTTGTTTTGTTCTTGTTATTGTTCTTGTCCTCTCTGTATGCTGTACTACCTCCTAAGTGTTTATGTGCAAAAACGGTTGGATCTGCGGGATAAATAAAGTCTTCTGAATCTGAATCTGAATTCTGGGATGTCAGTCTAACAAACTGGGAGGTCATAAGAAAGTCCGACTACAGGTATTTGTACAAACGTGTCATAAGATGCTATTTACTTGCCTTAAAGAATAACTTAACAGGCTCCACTTCTGTGGTGAAGATGGTTAAAGTTCCAGTCAGATTCCACAGCAGCAGATTTTACCTTCATATTTTATTGACGACAAACAATGTGTATTTGGAACCATTTAAATTAAATTAGAACGTAAGTAAATAAAGACTCAGAGAAAAACATATCAGCTTATTAAAATCATTTATTGTGCTCCAGAAGAGTAATTACTATTTAACCAGAAAGAAAGACAAGTGACAAATAATCTACATTACAAATGCCAGACCAACTCACGTAGTGCCCCCTTTCATATGATGTTCAAACAGCTAATCACCCTTTAGTTACCCAACCATTAACAAAAAACCTCTCAAGATCAATCTGAGGTCTTGTCGCTGTTGTTTCTGCTGTAGTTTGAGGTTATAAAATGGCACTCGTTACATTACATTCATTCGCAGTGCTTGTTCCTCCCCGTCTGTCACGTACACTTAAACACAGGCTGTCTGTCAATCATGGTCAGGGCAGTTTTACAATGGAACAAATGTGAAGCTGTCCCCTAGAACAGGGTATCTTAAATGTCTTCAGTCCGGAACCCATACTGAGTGAATCCCATTACATGGGCTCATTAAAAGATTACTAGTAATCTTATCATGTTGGGACCTAACAGAAACAAACCTGTGATGCACTGCGGGTCCCGACCCATTGTTTTAGAAATGCTGCCCCTAGAAAGAGGATTCTGGATGGATTGAGAGTTTTCATCCTGTATGGTTGAGATACAGATATAAAGAAAGGTGTGGGAATCCCAAGTCAGCACCTTGGTGGGTGTCATTTGCTCAAGCCTTGTGCATGATCTTGAGCTCTTATTTAGATCTGTAAGTTACCTCTATTCTCCATGAGTATTACAGCTAATAATTTATATCCCAATTCAAGTCTTATTCAGGACAAGCTATAACCCCTTTAACTATAAATAAAGATAATTTTCCAAATAATATTATGGAAATAGAAATCACACTACAAAATCCACAGTGAATTGAATAAGGTGTTAAAAAGCAGAGTATTTCACACTGTATATGAATGTACATTTAGGAAAGGTCTGGCTAGATAACACATAAGATGTATGTAATTTGTTCTGTGTGACATTTTTGAACTTTTATTTCACAGAGAACAGATTACTATATCAGGTGGACACCTTACTTTTTTTGGAAATATGTTTCACAAAACACGCGCGTGCACACCAGTGTTTCCCCTATAGATGAATCCGGCGACCGATTTGTGTGTTCCGCCATCTAGGGGCGCCGCCATTACAGCGGAGGCAAGTCGTAGTGACTCTGTCCGCTGCTGCCTGCTGACAGCAGCATGGGTAGTTGGGTTCACGACGTTAAACAGTGGCCCCCAGTTACTGATGAAGGACCTTATATGGATGGTGATCTTAATGTTATTCAAATTGTATATTAGTTAGACATTATTTACGACAATTTCATTTCAAGTGATGAAGTGCTGTGTAATATACTAACGTTACTGTACGAGCGAGCTAGCATAATCAATCAAGAGTTGCGTTTAATCATTAGACCAATTACATTAGTAAAAATTTAAAAATACGAATTCATGTTGTATTCAAGATTATTTAATTAATCGCCTGGCATGTGATGAGCAACATAATGACAACTACAGGAGGCAATATACATAGAGGGAATTTATATTTGGGAATATATAATATTTATTTTATATATTAATATTGTGAACAAATTCCTTTCTGTTAATATTCTTGATACACTTCTGGTGAACATCTTGGTCATCTGCACGTCCAGGGAATCTATGTAAAGTGTCTGATCTCAGACAGGGAATCTATGTAAAGTGTCTGGTCTCAGACAGAGGCACTCTTCATGAAGTACAGGCTTGTGAATTTCGCATTCAGTTTTTTTCCAAAGTTGAAGTTTGCCACTACTGTTGGAGCAGCTGAGAACTGCACAGGTTCTTCCCAAACTCCTAGACATCGTTGTCAAAAGTAGAAAGTAAAGGTAAAACTAGAAAATTTTACACTTCTTTACCATGTAGGGGGGTCCGGGGGCATCGTCTCCCAGGAAGAAAATTTCTAAAAACAGCTTTTAAATATCTAATTTCTGTGACTTTTACACTAAAATTGAACATTAAAATCCAATACAATCAAGTTACAAATAACTTAAGAAATGTAACCCAGACTCATAATACATTTAATATAAGGCTAATTTTATTTTTTTATTACATTTTTAGCTTGATGGATAAACTTGTGAGGACAGAGATATAGAAATTATCAAAATGATTAGACTTAAGTCCATTTGGCTACAGCTTTCTTTGTATTTCCGCCAACAAATTAATGACCGATATTGATTTTATCTAATTTCAATCCCAGGTAATATGTGAGTAAATTTCTCTCTCTCTGTGTATCCCTAGTTTATGTTTGTCTGAAAAAGAGACTTATTAGCTTTTTGTTGTCCAGATCACCCATGTTTTCTCCTTGTGTGAGGGAAATTATGTTTGCAGAGGACGGTAGAAAGTTAAAATATTTGAACTTTGGATGGCAATGCTGTCTACCGAGGCCGTCTGCGGGCCTCACCTAATTTAACCATCCTGCTCTCTGATATGATATCCTGTTTGCTGTCTGCCATCTGCCTGAATCCATGTGAACGCAGCATTAGTCACAGAGAAAGCTGTCTGAGCTGAGGGAAGCACACGCACTTGTGCATGCACCTTCCACAGAGCAGAACCCAAGCCCATGTTGACCGAAGTATTGTTTGGAGCAAAGCATTGACTGATCATTACAGTCATAACCAACAACTACAAATAAGTAAAATTAATCAATATTACACTCAAGGGTGTTCTTTACTGTACTGTTAACGAGGTGCTTCCTCCGCGATTATACAACGGTTACCAAGAAAAAGGTTACTGTCTTTTTTATTAGCGTTATTCAACAAAATCCAAACATATCATACAATCAATGGTGACGTTTGTAAAGTAGTTCCATAGTTACACACCGAAGCTATAAAACAACGACTACTCTGTTACCATGGAAACAAACCATTTCTGTTAATGTGTTGAGCTACAGAATGTTTGTATCAATGGCGGAGTGATTTACCATGATGAGGCATATTTCATTTGAGTAAGGCGGAGGTGTGCTTTATTGTGGTTTGAGCACGGCTGGAATGACTATTTTGACCACTCAGAATGCTTGGCCTGAACTACCTGTTGTATAATAAGAAATAAATAATAGCCGTGGTGGATTATTTTCATGGCGCACCGCCACGGTAGAATATATAAAGGGGAAACACTGACGCACACACACACACATGCACACACACAAAAACACCACTGCTCATGCTTCCAGCAACTCCTCAGCACCTTCCCAGCAGGTCTCCAAAGTCCTATGGGGCGAGCAGTCCCAACACAAAACGTTTTCATATGGTCAAGGACAATCCAGTCAATTGTGAATATTCAACACTTCCCTCCTAATGTCAGAAACCAAAGAACTAAGACTTGAAAATGTAATGTCATCCAAGTGTTAATCTGAAATTACTCCATAGACAATGAACACGACTGATTTTATGGAACCATAGAATGTTTAATTTTTGTCAAATAGGCAAATAGTAGTTTAAAGTGCAAAATTTTCCCTACAAAATATTCCTAAGTGCTCACCTTGATCAGCATTCTCTATGGAACAATGCCAGTTTTTACATCCTGATGATATTACAGGTTTTTCTTAGTTGTTTTGTTTCAGAGGAAGCCTGCTTTCCTCACAGTTATGGACTGAACTGACCTAGGCCAGAGCAATAACATGTTCAAATTCTTAAAATGAGTAGCCTTCCCCTATGAAAGACCTGTAGGCTATGAACTCATTTAACTCCAGATTAACACTGCTTTAAGGGATACATGGATAAGAGAGTAAGATAATTGAGCTACTGCTATGGCACGTATTCATAAACAGAGAGTTTTGAAATACGGTATGGGAGGTGTGTGGATAGTGCATTGTAAGAATAGAGAATAGGGAAAGTGAAGGTTAGGAATACAGATCATTTAGGCCTATTCTCTGTTTAGGGCTGTGGTGCATGAACAAATGTAGTCTGTGTTTGTGTGTTAATAAGTTCGATCAGCAGCAGGACATCATGCTTGGTGTGACTGGTGGTCCGTTACGCCATCATTTATCTAGCATGCTAGAGCTAGTGTTTCTCTCTCAAGTAACCAGGAATGCAACGGCTAGCTAAATGTATTATTATTTTTTTTATAACATCTGTCATAAGTGATGATAGAACTATTGTAGCTTCTCTCAATTTGTGCCAGTAACCGCGGCTTCTCTTCAATTATTACTTTTTTTATATGTAGGCTATATTAAGCCATTTAATGCATTTTTTCAGATCTAGCTAATATAACTGTTGGAATCTCTTCTCCAGTCACTTCATCAATTTGTCTAACCTTACATGCTAGATCTGACTAGCAAGACTTTCTGTTGTGTATGTGCATGCTGGCACTGGCTTAAGCACTGGCTTATTAGCATTTTGTCACCAGGCAGGTATGTGAAAGCTACCAAGCAATTCCCACCATAGATCAGGCTTGTTACAGCTACAGTAGCTACTAGTAATTTCCCTTCTTCATCTATTAAATATGTCAGGTGCTAACAAGTATTTTTCTCAGTTTATTCACACCAGAGTTGCCTTGCATTTATCTCTCATCATCAATCAGCCAATTGAGCTGTGTGGCAAGTTCTTCATTAGCATTCATCCTCAGCTGTCAACTACTTAGCATTGCCCAGCAATTTACCCACAGTGCAATTACATGTTTAATTCAATGGGTGTTTCTTCCTTTGGCCCCATGTCATTTCTCTAGAGAGCAGTGCTTGAATTGGGCTTGTACTCACTAACACACTGAACTGGTACTTAGGATTTTTGCATGCATAGTGCTGCTTCTTACTGTGTAGGATTGCATAAGCCATTATACTTTAATTAGTAGTGAATAATGTAAAAAAATAGGAATATGTACCTGACAAGTCCTATTTAGTCTATTCAAGACCGTTGCCATTCTCAATTGAGTCATCTTGTTCTTGGGTCCAAAAGCTGTTGGGTTGGCCTGTGGTGGGAAACATGCAAGCGACTGTGACAGAGAATCAGCCTTAATGTCTAATATTCTTGTCAATGACTTGCTGTGGGATTCTAAAGTACCTAGCTTTAAGTATCCTACAGTACTGTGCTTGAGTACGATATTCCCCTGACTGTGATGGAAAGGTTTACCCTGGCTAGGAGTGATTAATAATGGCCTGATGCATGAAAAAATGTTGTAGTAGACTGAGGGTGTTTTTACAGTTGGTGCGATTACAGGGTTTTTTTCCGCACCCGAGACCGTTTACTGTGAGAGTTCCATGTGTTTAGTTAGTTGTCAACGCTGTATTCAGGTGTACTCAGGTGCGGAAAAGAGCGCAGACTCGGGTCCACCTGAAAACGGTGGTCTGGGGTCCAACTCATGTAAAATGTGGTGTGGTTCACTGCAGGTATAAAAGCTGCTCCAAACCCATTGACTCCAGCAATCAGACCAAGTGTGAAAAGGCCTTAGTACTGCATGGTGTTTAATCTTTATCCCTTTAAATTGTCTTGGTGATTAGGCGGTGTTGTGGGGGGGGTTCTGCATTCCTCCAAATGTCCCTACATGCGCTGTCCGGCCAACAAGAACATGAAGCTTGCATTTCATTTTGTTTCAAGGTTCTCTTCTATATCTTGTGAAATTTATTTCAGACGTTGGCTAGGGCTACTAAAAACAAGGTCATGTTGCTTTTTATATGGGTCTAATAAATCATGAGCCCGAGTGCAGGCAATCAGACTGTTAGCCTATATACAATATCTTGATTCTTTTCCAAAACACTTGGAAAGCCTGGGCCTAATTACTTAGCGTGTGCATGTGTGCATGTGTGTGTGTGCGTGCGGACGCATATGTGTTTTTGCATCTGTAGCCGGTCAACTGTTTCTGTTTCATGTGCACATACCAGCAGCTACTGGACTAAGACATGTCAGAGCTGGAACGAGAGACAAGTAAAGACAGATCCAGTAAGAAGGTGGAGAGCAAGTGGCCTGGCAATACACTCCCAACTGACAGTGTTATGGAGAAAAACTCAAACAAATGTTTTAGTTGATGATGACCAATGGTACAAATAACAGGCATATCCAGAAAAAACAAACAAATGAAAAAAAACCACAAAAAAAAAACAACACACCTGAACAAAAAAACCACACCCCAGAATATTGTTCACCTATATAGTCCCTGATAATATCACTGGTACCTTTTTTCGTTTTCAATTCCAATCGAGACTGAGTGGTTCAGTTCATACAGCAAGACCAACAGTCTGGAGGTAACAGATATAGTACTTTTATTCCATTTAAACCTTTTTTTTTCTTCTGCCCAAAAAGAAGCCCTCCCTGTCACAGATTACATTTAGATTTTATTCCCCCCATGCAGTTTGTCTACCGCAGTGTTAAGTGGGGCAAGAGCCAGTCTGTACTCATTATTTTGAATGACTGCACGGTCTGTGAGGGAGCCAAGAGGGGCAGGATGTATTCTCACTACAGAGGCCTTCACACATCTATGCTTTAGTGAAGGGAAAACAGGGAGACAGGCTTTTCAGCTTACCGAGCAGTATCTCTGCACAAGCATACAGATTTCTATATCTGAGCACAATAGGCTTGCCATCCAAAGTATTCCTCTTTCTCTGTGTTTGAAGATCACCACATTACCCTGCAGTGACTCCTATCTCTAAGCGTCTGGATCCGACTGCAGTTTGTTGCTGCGTGACACATTCCTACTCCTGTGGCTAACGGCTCTAGCTAGTGAAGGGAGGCTGCGCGCGGCCGCTGCTGAGGCTAGCTGTATACTCACCGAGGGGCTTCGCTAACCTAAAGATGTTAGCGAGACAGTCGTTGCAGACAGAATGCCAGGAGGCATGCGGCCTTGCATAAGATGGAACACCAAAGGCATGTGTGGACACAGGGGTAATCTACGCTATTTAATAGCTTGGAACTGACAGTCCAATATAAAAGATAGACAGTAGATACAGTAGAGAATCTCCAGTAGAAAAAGAGAAAGGGCCAAGAAAAAAGTGGTAGCTCTTCAGTGTCAGGTGAGGCGGGTTGACAGCGATTCTCAGCTGCTATGGGACCCGTCCTCCTCTTTCCCATAATGCAATGTGCCTCAACATATGATCAAACTTGGCTGATGATGAAACCTAGGCGAGATGTACATCATGGTATTTCCTGGGTCGACATATCGCAACTTCTCTCTTTCTCTCTCCTCTTCCATTATTCCCTCCTTTTTCTCTCTTCCACCTGCTGTGAGGTTCCAGGCCAAACAAGATAAGAGCTTCTCCTAATGTGATCTGTCAGAGCTTGGCCTTGTGGCTTCTATTAGTCATTTATGGGCATTCATCATTAAGCAGCTCTATGGAACTTGGCTATGTGAAAAGATAATCAGGGAAAGAAAAGCTACAGAGCCCAGAGGTTCACTCATCTACCATTCCTTTTTCCTCTGCTCTGACCATCCATCCTTCATTCATTGGTTCTTTTGTTTCACAACCATGGGCATCCATTGTGTCTTGGAATCACATAACTTCCAATTTAAAAAAAACAAAAAACAGGAAATGGAATAAACAGTGCAGGTAATTACTTGTGTACGGCAAAGTGGTCTTTGACTAGTAGCAAGAGAGGTGATAAGTAAAACCAATGGGTAGAATAGCAAAGAACATTGATCTCAACTGAAGGTACAACAAAGGTTTCATTGATACAGTGTATTGTGATTTAACCACTATCAAAAAGTAGTACCAACACACAGAGTACAAAACTAGTCCTTATATGCCCAGGTCCACTCAAGCTATATTATGTTATGCATGAAGGTTTACCACATCCTCAGCCCTCCCCTTCCTTTTCACTGTCCCCCACTCACAAACCCACAGCAATCCACAACCTGGAACTCCATTTCCCATAGTCCTGTGAGGGTGTGTTTCCTCTAATCCAATCAGGAAATAGTGTTCCATCTGAAACTGTTTCCAATGCAGGGGGTTAGGGGGAGGGGTGAAAATGATTCTTAATAATGACATAATCAGCAGAGCAGCCATCAAGCAGATAAATTGTCATGCGCGTCGTGCTAAAAATATCCAGTTATCCTTTGTCCCCCAGCTCTCTGTTGACAGCACTTATGTGATGAAGCTGTAACTGCCAGAAAGCCGGTAGTTGGTTTCCCTTTTCCCTCTGGTTCAGTCCTGCTGGCAGATTTGCAGTATAGACGCCCCCAGAGAAGAAGGCTTAAACAGCATTGGTGCTTAGTGTACAGATCTAGATATGTAAATAGGTTCTATACAATAAAATTGTCCCCAATCCTCAACCCCGACAAAAAAAAAGAAAAAAAAAAAAAAGGATGAAAAGTATGTGACTTTTTTTTTTTTTAATTAAAATGTCTCCATTGTGCATACAGGTTTACTTTTTTCTTAAAAGTTTTCCATCCTTTCTTTGCTCTTTTCTCAGTTGTTTTTGTCTTATCTTACATAGCCTCCATTTATGAAGTTAACACATGCCTAAATTGGTTTGCTCGGCATCTACTCTCTGCTCCACAAGAGTTATCTACAGTTTGATGCCACAGGAAAACAATATGTTTTCTTTCATTTACAAAGCGCTTCCCTCTTCCCACCTCCGAGGCGTGTCTGATGCTCTATTCTGCTTCCAGATAACACTGTCAAGCAGTCATTTGTCAAAAGATCCCGAAGGCCATATCTGTCGCTACGAAGAAAAAGTAGTTTACCTTGTTTTGCTGCAATACCAGAACAAAAATAATAATAAAAAAATCCTCCTCTTGGTTTTAGCTTGTCAGGTTGTTTTTCTTCAACTCCTTAGTTTATCTGAAATGTTTTTTTTGTATGTTTTTTTTCTCCTGACTATTATTTTTCTACAAAAACATAATTATTCTTTTTTTCTGGTCCTAGTCCCAAAAAATCCTATATTCCCTCAGCTATTCACAGGGTGGAGTAGAATTCCAGTAGAATTCCACATGTGTCTGGCAACTCCGGGCTTGCGTTTCAGCTCCTGATGTATCTGTGTCTGTAAGCATGTCGGCCTTAAGTCTCTGCATTAGCAATAGCATTCGCTTTTGCCGCAGCCATCAGAGTCTTGCCTGCATGGATGCTTTCATGGGGCTATACCCGGGTGGTGGAGTGTGAGTGTGGGTGGGGAAGGGTGTTATTCTGCCCGCTGCTGGGGAAGGTGTTGAACGTGTGGAGAGAGGTGAGCCCCCCCATGGTGCTGGGGATCATAGTAATGGTGTTCGGTGTCATGAGCGGGATGTCGTCTGGCGAGCGTCTCATGGCCAGGGTGTAGTCCGGTGGGCAGGCAGTCCTCAGCACCACGTCATGCGGGTGCAGGGAGTCCCCCACCCCCCGGCAGTCCCGGTCCAGCTCCGAGTGCTGCTTCATCTGCAGGGACATGATCTCTTCCTCCTGGGTGTGGGCCAGGTCGTTGGCGGTGCTTCGCTGGGGGCTGCAGCGCCTGTGAACGTCGTGGCGACGTTTGTCCTTCTTGTAGTAGAGGGCCGCGAAGGCCAGGATGTTGAGAAAGAGCAGGGACGCTCCCACAGCGATGGTTACGGACAGCTCCGTGGAGTAGTCGCGCTGATCCACCAGATGAGGCTGGTTGTGGCTGTTGTGGGTCTCAGTGGGGAACGGGGTTGGGTTGGGTCGCTTGGTCACCAAAACCTTGGTCTTCGGGGTTCGGTTGGTAACCTCTGGCGGGGGCACCTGGGGAGAAAGATTTATTATTAGAACATTCTTCTTCTTTTCTTGATATTATTATACGTATTATTGTTATTATCTTAAAGGTCCCATTGCATCGTTTTTTCATAGATCTCGCTCCTTTTGTGATATAATAGGTCACTCCTAGTTGCGTTATGCATGTTTCACGTGGAAATGTTCTTCTACCCCCATCGCCTGCATTAATAAATGAAAGAAAATAGAGGGCTAAACGACTAATTTGAAAAAGTCGAACGGCGTGACGTACACCCGTTTTAAAAAAAGAAATCGCCTTATTTGGCTTGCGACCGACCGCCTACTTGTATTGGATCTTCCACTGCCAGGAGTCAAGACAGCGGAGCTAACAGCAAGTTGCTAACAGCAGAGCTAACAGCAGGTTGCTAACATGGCAGAACAACTTCGTGCCTGTTTTATTTGTGGCAGTAAAACATCAACGTTGCATGGCTTGCCCAAGAAAGAAGACTTGAGGAAGAAATGGTTGGAATTAATCTTTGGAACACCACCATGGAAGTACTACGCGAATTTAATGCTGTGTTCTGATCATTTTGAGCAACTTCGGTGC
>OMKK01084066.1:0-14757 GCA_900302305.1 Polymixia japonica | reverse complement strand
CAAACCCACAAAATCTGACTCATACATGCTATTTTAAGCATTCAAAGGGTCATTAAAAATCATTACTACTAATTCCACTGTTACTACTACTTCTAGTAAAAACAATAATAATAATAATAATAATAATAATAATAATAATAATAATAATAATAATAATAAAAGCACTTTTTCAAAACAAAGTGCTACCAAAGACAGTACAGTCAGTATAATCTAGACAGTACAGATCAGTACAGTCAGTATAGTCTAGACAGTACAGACAGTACAGTCAGTATAATCTAGACAGTACAGACAGTACAGTCAGTATAATCTAGACAGTACAGACAGTACAGTCAGTATAGTCTAGACAGTACAGACAGTACAGTCAGTATAGTCTAGACAGTACAGACAGTACAGTCAGTATAATCTAGACAGTACAGACAGTACAGTCAGTATAGTCTAGACAGTACAGACAGTACAGACAGTATAATCTAGACAGTACAGACAGTACAGTCAGTATAGTCTAGACAGTACAGTCAGTATAGTCTGTTTCTTTGTTAATCCCTCCATCACTGTTCAATTCCAGACGGACCACTTTCCTGTACAGTCAAATAACTGTCTAAGAACAGAGAGAATATGAGGCGTGAGCAGAGAAAAGGGGAGGGCGAATATCAAAGTGATTCAGTGGCAGTTAAAGAACAAAATGAAACTAATTAAGTGAAATCGAAGAATTGCAGTATACGACTAAATGAAGGGGAATGGTTCCCAAAAGGCCTGACAACCCAATTATCTTCCCTTTTTACAGTGGTTTTTCCTTACATAGATCAATTTTAGCATAGAATTAGTCCTGCATTTAGATGGGCTTTTACAGTCAAAACTGCATGTATTGGTCAAGTGCCGTAAAGGAATCCATCAACCTTTTGGGAAATTCACCCTTGGGAGAACTTACCGGCTATGTGATGAGAACACAGACACCAAAACATTCTGTCTATCTCCAGTAAAGAGATCATGTTAAGTAAATGTAGCCAACTAGCATTAGGCTTCGCTAATCACCTCCATTTACTTCACATGAGGTCACGCAAACAATCTACCGCAGATCTTTGGTGTTTCATCGCATATCCGGTAAGTTGTCCAAAGGGCAAATTTTGTTGGTGTATTCCTTTAATGTTGTTTGTTTTTGTTGTAGACTCAATAAAATATGCAATTTGTAATGTAATATCACACCAAAAGATGAAGCAAAAGTATAGTTCATCAGCTTTTGATTCTAGGTATTTTTAGACATCTATAATAATTATAGAACAGTTCATGTGATCAGCCCCCTGAATTGCAGTAGGGACAGATTAAACTGAAGTGAATTAAAGTAATATTAAGTTAGTAATTTATCATCAAATGTTTTATGCAACAACTATCTAATGGCTTCTAGTTTACGATCCAACTTTTTTAGAGTCTCATCCCTTGAGATCCTCTGCTAAGCCCTAAAGGAAGCACGCTGCATCTCAATGGGATTTCAGTTGCAAGATGGATTCTACCCAGTGGTACTCATATTACACAAGATTCAATCTATAATTAAACCAAGTCCAGATCCTGGATTAATTATGGTATGATTATGGTAATCTAATGTAATGACATTTAAATTACAGTACTTCCTTTGAAGTAGCCCTTTACAACATGAACAATGATGATAGAAGAGACATTATTTGAAGCTTTACCACTGGCCCAGAGTCTGAATATTCAATCAGTTAGGGGATTTAACGCTATATGGTACAGTGGTACTGTAGCACTGTAGGGTAGGATTGAACCTCTATTGAAATCCAATTAATATACCAGAGTTACAATATGTCTTAATAAAGGCAAACTAACCAAGTCTATAGACCAAAATAGCTATCTTTATTTCTTATATTTTGATTGTATTATTATATGGTTGAAAAGTTTATCCTCCGGTCTTGCATAAAAAGCAAACTAGAGTGGTTCAACTAGAGTCAAAGGGTGGATGGTAATTACTGGCACCAAAGGTCAGACTGTAGTGTCAGGGCTGTACTGTCTTTGTTAGCATTTCTCTGAACTTTGAAAATAACTCAATGTTGATGTAGTTGTAGATCTACTAGTGCATACATTTAGGGCTTAGAGCTGAATCTACAAGAACGATTTCAAGAATCCAGAGGCGCTGATGGCTCGTCTTGACACATTTATTGCATAGAGTTTTGCGATGAAATACTCCTGTTCATTTCATTTACTTAAAGTTAATCTCTCCTAAAACTTATTCTCACTGGTAATTGACAAGAAAATGGGGACTGGGAAATGACAAGAATAACTAACAAGACAACACAACACGTCACGGCTTCAACATGGTTTACCATAGAGGCAAATAAAACAAATCTTAAAACTTGACATTTTGATTGTTTTATCATGAGTTCAACTGTTTGGTTTGACTCTAGTCTCTACTATCTAATTCTAGTATTTAAATGGAAAGTGGTTCATCAATGAGTCCGAGTGGGTGAAGGCAATTACCGGACACAAAGGCCCCCAAAAGACAGACTCAGTGCTATGCTGTCTTTGTTAGCACTTTGTAACGTTGCTTGAAAAGAACACAATTAAGACCCAGCAGGTGATGTAACTAAACTCAATAGTCCAATCAGTCAGTATTTTATAACTGTCTTCGTTTGTCTTGAATGCCTTGATGCCTGACCTGATTGCAGATGGGACTGTTGTCGTTGGCGTCCATGACGGTGACCTCCACGGCTGTGCGGGTGACGTACAAGCCATCGCTGGCTGTGATGTTGAGCAGATACCAGTCCTTCTGCTCCCGGTCCAGTAGGCCGCTCACGTACACCTTCCACTCCCCCTGCACGAGGGCCAGCCCAAACACACCGCGCGGGTTACCCCCTAGGGATCAGAAGAACAGGGAGTACATTACTGACTTAACTTTACTTAACGACGGAGCTGAACATATCACACATGCAAGACCCATCACACACACACACACACACACACACAGACGGACAGTCAGACAGACAGAAACACACATACTGTACGTATGATGTGCACGCACACACACAGGTGAAACACATCATTTTAGTTTAGCTACATCCTGACAATCCATTTCATTCAGCTGTTGACACTTTAAACGGGAGGCACAGAGGACACAGTGTACTATCTCATCACCTGTGGACATAGCACTGCAGCTGACTATAAATTGTCTCCTTCACAAAATCGCTGCAGCTCTCCAGATGTGTATACGAGCGAACGTGGCCAATCCCTCACCAGTGATATGATAGCTGATGAGACGGTTTTGGTCCGAGCCGTCATCGTCCTTGGTGCTCAGAACCGCCACCACTTCCCCGAGGGGGTCACTCTCCTTCACGGCACCCCGGTAGTAGTCCCTCTCAAACTGCGGTGGGTTGTCGTTAACGTCTGACACGGTGGTGGTTACCACCGCGGCGGAGGAGAGGGACCGGAGCTCGCCGAGGTCTGTAGCCACTACCTCAAAGCTGTAGCTGGAGCAGGTCTCATGGTCCAGCTGGCTAACTGTGGTGATCCAGCCGGTCTTACTGTCGATGGCGAAGACAGAACCTGTAGTCGTGGGGCTATTGGATGAGGTGGCGCTTTTGGATCTGGGGTTATTTTTCGGCTCAAAGTTCTGGGTGAGCAGAGGTCCGAGGCTGTAGGTTACCTAGCATTTGAACAAGAAACGTCCCGATGAAAGCTTTTCTGTTGGGGTCTTTATATAGAGAAGACAAGACTTCTGATATGTATGGTTGGTTTGAGACAAGCATTTGTAATGGAAGAGCAAAATAAACTGGGTTATTACGCACCTGTCCATTAGAGCCCCAGTCTGGATCAAGCGCACGCACCTGGACTACTCTAGTCCCTACTGGCATGCCCTCCATCACCGTGGCAACATAGGTATTGGTCTCAAAAGCTGGTTTGTTGTCATTCACATCTAGGATCTGTACAATGACAAATCATCATTGATTCATCTCAGCCAAGCCCAACTGGCACTTTACTGAAAAGATAAAGATATGTAGAATTACAATATCCTCATTGTATCAATTTTAACATCTCATTCATCGTTCATCATTTAAACAAAGACTGGCTATTCAAAGGACCTATGTGACCGGCTCCAGATTTGACCCAACCACTAACCTTAACCTCCAGGTCCACAGTAGAGACAGACTCAATCAGGTCTCTTCTTATTGTGGCCGAAACCTTGAAGCGGAAGATGCTGACCTGCTCGTAGTCTAGAGGCTTGACCAGCCTGATCAGCCCCGTCTCTCTCTCCACCATGAAGGTCCCTCCCTGGTTACTGTCCTGCGTTTCCCCTCCGACTACAGCGAAGAAACCCGTTTGCCCAGGGCCCACGTAGACAGACCCCAGGGCTGTGCCGACTGCCGTGTCCTCAGGGATGGTGAAGGAGTACTGGGGCTGAGTGAACGAGGGAACAAAAGCATCTGGAGGGAGGACATGGATGAAGGCCGACACCAGGGAGTGTTTGGCAGGCGAACCGCAGTCGGTGGCTTTGACGAAGAAGGACAGGACGGTCCCCTGCAGGTGGTCCACTGTGCTTTTGGTCATCATCCAGCCGCTGTCTGGCTCCACCTGGGCCCCCGGGCAAAACGTTCACCTCAGTAAACTTTAGAACATTCCTTTTTATTCATTGAAACTTCGGTAGCAGAGCTTAGGTGTGAAGTTTTATTACGCGACAGTCTAAAGGATAAAATTAAAAAGAAAATCTACTGACCTCCAGCACGTCAACCAGTGATAGCCGTGCCTCGCTGTAGAGGGAGTAGGTGACCCTTCCATTAGGCCCAGCGTCAGGGTCGGTGGCCTGGATCTGGGTGACCAGGGAGCCCTTAGCGACATTAGCTTTGATGCTCATACGGTACTCCACTGCTCTGAAGCGAGGGGCGTTGTCATTTTCATCAGCTAGGATCACTCGCACTGTGCAGAAGGATGCACGGCCTGGAACATTGACAGAATATAAACAAAGCTGCAAGCGGCTATATCCTAACTGGAGTTCAAGCCCAGTTAGGATGTCATAGAAGCTATTACGTAACAGGCTAACATTCATAATCGGCATTTATTAAATACAACCAAAATTCATGTTTTGATTCTCACGATATTTAGATTGAGATGTATGGATTTTTAGCATTCGTGGTACCCTATATTGGTTCATTTGAAGATGGCTTCTAGTGGGTGAATCAGGTGAATCAGTTTCCGGTCAGTCTGGTCAGTGTCAACATTACCTCCACCATCCAGGGCCATTACAGTCAGCACCATGTCCTTGTTAAGCGGGTTCTCTCTGTCTAGTTTCTCGGCGGTGGATATGACTCCGTCTGCGTCAATAGTGAACTGGGTCTTCCCTAGGTCGTTGATGAAGGAGTAGGTGATCTGGCCAAACAACCCTGAGTCCTCATCTGTCGCACGCACCTGCAGATTAATGCATCGATATTCATGAAATAAGGCTAAATCATTCATAATGTCACCTTACGCCTTAGATCCACCCTGCTGTTCAACGTTTGCGTGTACAGCAGATGAAATCAAATTGCAACTCATTAAGTAAGCTTGATTTTTGATTTCCAAATAAAACTGCAGTGGAAACACATAACAACCTGACACGGTTAGTGAGTGACCTCACCTGAATGACCTTTGAGCCTGCCGGGGCATTTTCTCTGACCTCAGCCAGGTAGAAGCGCTGGCTGAACACCGGACTGTACAAGTTAGCTCCGAGTAAACTCACAGTCACCTGGGGATCATCATAATAGTCATCATTAGCATCATCATTTCTAATCAAATCATCATTTGGTTGTAGATATTTTATAATTCTCTTTTCACACTCTGGTTGGGGCAACTACTGTCTAGGTGCCCTTGAGCAATTGGACGCAATTGTTTCAGTGGAGCTACTCAGTGGCAAGTAGGATAAAACTACGGCAGCCCTGGGCCAACTTCCAGATGTCAATATGTGTAAATGTGTGAGTTTGAAGCAGGTCGAAAAAAAATCATGTATGCTAAATGAACATTAATTTTGATTTAAAAAAGGTTAAGAAAAAAAAAAGGATGTCTGACCTGAGCAGTGTTGGCGAAGACTCCGTCAGACACAGACACATTGAGAAGATAGGACATCTTCATGCCCTGTCTCCTCTTGTTAGACAGACTGAGCACCCCTGTATCTGAGTCCATCATAAAAGTCATCCTCTCGTTCCCAGAGAGAATGCTGTACCTAAAGTCATGAGAAATTGTGTTTTATTACTGTTGTTATTTGTCATAAACTGTAAACACCAGTGTTCCCTCTATATCCATAGAGCAGTGATGGTCCATCACAGCAACAACACTGCCAAGAGATTGCAAACTTAAAAGTAGTAAGATATCATCTCTTCCAATTTTCCTCCCACACCACACACAACACAATTGTAGTGTTATGATATGAAAACAGCTTCAGAGATGAACACTTGCACAGGACCAAATCAGAAACAGACGAGGAACCAAGTGAAAGACTACCCTCAGCCACTGCTGCTGAAAGATATTACAAAGGAAACACCAGTCCTGCAACTTAGATCTCCTGCAGGCAAAACGTGATCTAACTCAACGTCTTACCTTAGCCTGTTTGCATCGCAGATGTCAGCATCCGATGCCTGAACACAGGTCACGAAGTGTCCCTGAGGAGCCAGCTCACTCACGTAGGCCTCGTAGAGCGCTTGGCTGAAATTGGGAGGGTTGTCATTTGTGTCAGTGACAATAACGGTGACGCTGACATCACTGCTGAGGGCAGGGTCTCCGCTGTCCGTCGCTCTGACGATGAAGTTGTAGCGCTGGATGAGCTCATAGTCGAGCATGCGGGCGGTGAGCACCAGTCCAGTGCTGCTGTCAATGTGGAAGTAGTCTGTACTGTTGTAGACGTCGGATAGGATCTGGTAACTCACCATGGCGTTCTTCTCTGAGTCTTGGTCCTGGGCGAACACCTACAGGCAGAAGGACAGTCAGCTAAGCAGCGCTTCATGCATTATAAAAGAGGAGATTATTTTCTCTCTTGACAAATAGATACAATTACATTGAGTCAAACTGAATTCGGAGATATGGAATTGGCAAAGCAACCCCAAATGACATCAAAAACATTTTTTGAATACTTTCTAGGGCAGTTGAAATATTCATTTTTTTTCTAGGGCAAAATGCTTTAACATCAAAGTGAGGATTTTCACATGCATCCACAGAAAATCGACTAGAAATAAACATGAAAAAAATGTCATACAGAGATGTCCATGTCGAGGGGAGCAACTAAAACAATTTTACTGTTTGTTTGTGCTTTGAACTACAAAAAACTAAATGTTATTCCTTGGCTTAAGTTTCTGCCTTGTCCGTAAAATTAGCTGAATTTTGAGCTATTACATTTAATTTTCTGTGGGTCTGCACATGTATAAGCATATTAATGATTGTGAATACATTTGTAAAAAACACCAAACTCTGCAGAGTAGAGTAGTGCAGAAAAACATGAAGACAGAAGGCTTGCATCTAAAACTACAAGACTATAATTGCAGCTGTCAGAAAATAACATTACAACCTGCCGTTGTTTTTCTTCCCTGAACCAGTTCCTTCCTCTGCTTTATACAAACACACGCGATCAAAAATCTAACACAAAAATGGCATATGGTTTAATTTTTTCCATTTTTAGATTTCTAGTTTATGAAATATGGAAGAAGAAAGGTTGCCAATTCTTGTAACTGTCGGTGTTATGACAAGCCAAAGCCCCATATGAAGAAAATTACTGTCAAACAATAAGACAATTCTCTTTTTGTCTGCCGCTGTCCAATGGGAAGCCAGCATGCAGGGTCAGCTGCAGAACACTGCCCTGGTAGCTGGTAGGGACTCATTGTCTCACTTAACAATGCTTAAGCAAGGCAGATGCCTGCCAAGATGAAACCTTGAACCCAGGTCTAAGGAATGGGCTCCCTCCTTGCTACACCATCCTGCTGTCTGGCTACTGACCTGCTGGAAGATCCGTCTGCCATTTTAACACAATCAATAGATTTGGTTGTTTTGCCTCAGTACAACAGATTGAAGGGCACTCAGTCTGTAGTCTATACATATCAAGTCAGTACACTGGGAATTTTGCACTATTTTATTGGGGGAAAAAAATAGTAAGCATCCTATATTAAGCTGTAGTATTAATGAGTTGGGTCTAAAGTGTAAAACATCACATCTAGGTAGCCTGGACTGAAGAAGAGTATGAACCAGTAAACGTTGATTTACACGTAAATATTCATGCACACACACACACACACACACACCTGTAGCACATGTGTTCCAATCATGGAGTTCTCCGCCAGCGTCGCGGAGTACGAGTTATTCTGGAACAATGGCGGGTTGTCATTCACATCGAGCACGGCAATATCCACATCCACCTCTGACCTGGCCCCGGTCAGAGTGTCCGTAGCCTTCACCGTTAACCGGTAGTACTGAATGCTCTCGTAGTCTAAAGGGTAGATGACACTTATTATCCCCGAGTCAAATCCAATGTCAAACTGCAGGGAAGGGTCTCCCTCCGTGATGGTATAGATGACATTCTGTCCTTCTGGACTGGTGGCGTTGATACACAAGACAGAGGTGGAGAGAGCCACGTCCTCTCTGACGGTGATGCCGTAGAAGGGCTTGTCAAACACTGGCATGGCTTTGTTTACCACAGTGACGGGCAATTCCACCTCACTGGAGAGAGGGGGGACGCCGCCGTCGGTGGCCACGATGACCACCTTGTACTCTGCGTTGGATAGGTCCGCCTCAAACGTCTTCTTCAGCGTCAGCTCTCCTGTCACAGGGTTCACCTATAGGGAGCACAGGAACACAACTTTGAAGCACAATACTATACAACCTAAAGATAACTCTGTTTATGCCATTCTTTATACTGTGTAGTTCTTTATATGGGACTAAGGAACTTTTATTTGAGAGCAATGAACCCCTCACTTGAAAGTTCCTGTGCGGCTCCTTGAGGCTATAGGTCACGTCTCCATTCAGCCCGTTATCTCGGTCTGTGGCCGAGACGCTGAAGATGGCTGATCCTGGATCCGCTTCCACCTGCACCGCAGCGTAATAGGGCAGGTTCACAAACTCTGGAGCGTTGTCATTCTCATCCTCCACCTAGGAACAAAGGAGAGTCATTGTAAGGAAGTCATCAGGTTATTGTAAGAAAGACAATAAAAGATTCTAGATTCTAGAGATTTACTGTTACATGAAGAGAGTTAAGAGCTTTGAGAATCGACCCCTGATGTTAGGTGATAGGATCAGTAGACAGTGCATTTGTTATCTGCTAGTATAGTGCAGCTCTAGCAGATAAAGAATGTCAGACCATAAATACGCACAGACGCGCTCGCACGCACGCACGCACACACACACACACACACACACACACACTCCCATCCTCACCTGCACCCGTACAGTGACCCTAGCCACCCTCAGTACGTCGTACTCTCTGCTGGCCTCCACCACCAGTTCATAACTCTCCCGCTCTTCGCGGTCGAAGGCTACCCCGGTGGTCAGCACCGCTCCGCAGGTCGGCCGAATCGTGAAGCGCCCGTCCGGGTTCAGGAGCGCATACTTCAGCGGTTCATTTAGACGGTGGCCAACAGCGTTGATGACGGTCAGTATGGTGACGTTTGCCATGTTCTCTGGGATGGAAGCGTAGTAGACAGGGAGGGTGAAGAGGAGGCCGCTGTCCATGGCCTCTCGGGCCAGAACTGTGACTAACACCATGCTGGAGTAACGGCCATCCCACACCTGGAAACAAACAAACACGGCGACAAAAGTCAACAACCCTGGGGAAACCCTGCGTAGTGAGTTTATTTGTATAGCACATTTCAACAAGGCAATTCAAAGTGCTTTACATAAAACATTAAAAGCACTAAGACAAAGTGCAAAAGAAACACATTATAAAAGGACATTATTAAAGAGTTGAAAATAAAACCCACTTGATAAAAATAAGATTAAAAAAAAAGATGAAAATAGAATACACAGAATGCATAAAAATAGAATACATAGAATGAATGAACAAAAGAGGCCCCAGAATGGAGCCTTGGGGAACTCTGCATGTCATTTTCGTCCGCTCAGATGTGTAATTACCTATAGACACAAAGTAGTCCCTGTCCTTTAAGTAGGACAATAATTCAATTCAATTTAATTCAAACCAGTTTAGTACTGTGCCAGAAAGCCCCACCCAGTTTTCCAGTCGGTCTTGTAATATGTTGTGGTCGACCGCCTCGAATGTAGAACTGGGATCCAGTAATACTAAGACTGAAATTCTGCCACTGTCTGTGTTTAGATGGATGTCATGGAAGACCTTAACAAGTCTCAGTGCTGTGGTGCGGTCGAAATCCTGACTGGAAAACATTAAAACAGTTGTGTTGTGCCAAGAAGTTGTTCAGCTGTTGAAAAACAGCTTTTTCAATGATTTTACTAGGTTTGATATGGGCCTATAATTGTTCATTAGTGAGGTGTATAGCTTGTTCTTTTTTAAGAGTGGCTTGATGATGGCAGTTTTCTTCTCCTGTGGGAAGAAACCTGAGAGAAGAGACGTGTTGACAATTCGTAGAAGCTCTGAGGCCAAAAAAAAGCCTGTTGGCAGAATATCAAGGCAGCAGGAGGAGGATTTCAGATGTTGTATAATGTCCTCCAAGTTTTTAGGGTTGATCAGACCAAATTGTGCCATGGTTGAATTGATTTTAAGTGGACACAGGGATAACTGACTGCGTGTCTAGTTTTCAGAATTTTGTCAGTGAAGGAGGCAAATTCATTGCAGGCCCTGGTGGATAGAAGTTCAGAGGCTACTGACAGAGGAGGGTTCGTTAGCCTGTCGACAGTAGCAAACAAGGCACATTATTATTATTTTATCATTATTGTTTTTGGCGATGATGTCAGAGAAGAAGGACCGCCTTGCATTTCTCAGTTCCAAATTATATATGCAACGTCTCTCTTTATAGATGTCATAATGAACATGGAAGAACATAATGAACAATGGAGGACACAGGTTCAGGCCACCACATTGCCAAGCATCTCAAGTGTCCTTCAGCAGGACACTGAATCTCTACCAGCTCAAGACCTGTTGTACTGTAGCTGACCTCGGGCTCTGACCTCCCGGTGAAGAGGTCAAGTAGAAGACCTTTTTTTTTTACAGTGATCAAAGTATCATATAATCATTATGTTATCCTTTTGCTCTGTATGCTGTTCTACGGTGTTCCAATGTGGCGCCCACTGCCCAAACATCCAACCCATTCACCTTGACATTGAAGCGGTAGCGGTCCTTGTTGAGGTTCTGGTTGGTGACAGTCACAACACCAGTGGAGCGCTCCATAGAGAAGTGCTCCAGGTTGGTATCGACCAGGGAGTAGACCAGCTGGGAGGTGACGGACATGTCAGGGTTCAGGCTGGGGTCAGAGGTCAGGTCAGGGTCAGAGGCCTCTACCCTGAGAACCTCAACCCCAATGTAGGTCGGCAGCAGGAGAACTGTCTCATAGGAGCTCTGGGAGAACTTGGGAGGGGAATCGTTGATGTTGATCACCTAGGAGAGTTTATACACAAAGCTTTTTATAAAATAGAATATACAACAGAAATATTACAGATCTAGCATATGAAGTTAGTGAAACGCGGTTTATATTAAATGCTTGAGGGGAAAAAACAAACACAGGTATATATTTTAATTACTTACCCTTATAAGCACCTCTGCTGGGCTGTCTGCAGTCTTGGAAGGCTGACCACTGTCTCTCACATGAACACGGAAGAAGAACTCAGAGAAAGTCTCATAGTCCAGAGTGGCAATCGTTCTAAAATATATTAAAAAAACCATACAAATACTGTAACAAAGACTTGAGTTCTTTCCCCCATAAATTTGAAATGAAATCAATTTACAGGCAGCTGAAAAAGAACGATAAAGACTAACGCCTTCGGTCCACTTCGACACAACACAGAGGCGACACGTACCGAATCGATCCGGTCCCCGAGTCCACGCTGAAAAACACGCCGGCGGTCTCCTCTATTATCTGGAACACTAACAGGGCATTGTGGTTGCGGTCCCGATCGGAGGCCTGGATGACAAGAGGGCCGCCGTCCTCTCCCAGCACCACGCTGTTGACCGGAGCGGCCTCGCTGATTACGCCTACATACCTGGCGGGGGGGGAGGAGACACGTACACACGCATGCGTGTTGATCAACATTAAGGCTAGCTACCCAACAAGGTCTCGTCTCACTCTTCCCCTCCGTAGGTTAAGTATGGACCGTCGCAGATACCTGAGTTGCTGGAAGACAGGCGGGTTGTCGTTGATATCCCCCACCTGAACAGTGACGTTGGTGCAGGCCTCCACTCCAGCCATGCTCAAGGCACGCACCACCAGAGAGTAAGACGCAGTGCGCTGATTATCGAAAAACAGAAGGACGCAATGAGTCAAAACCCTGTTTTCTTTGTATTTGTATCTGGGAAGGTCCCCATAAATCATTCTGTCAACAGCCAGATGCTGAATATTTTACATGCACATATAAAAAAAACCCCAAAAAAACAAACGTGAAAAACCTCAAAGTCGAGTAGTTTGCGTGTGATGATGACACCAGTGTGTTGGTTTATACAAAAGCAGCGTTCCTCGTTGCCCCCGGTGATATCGTAAACGAGCGCCGAGCGGCTGAGGGCGCTGATGGTGGTCACGTATGTACCAATGGTACTGTTCTCTGTTACCTATTAATAAAAAGGCATCACAGATTATCTCCCTTGAAGACAACACAACTTGCCTTCATTATGTAATAATTCATCTTTATGTAATTTAGATGTTTGTCTAAACTTGAATTATCCATCTGCTTCCTGCCTGCCTCTATCTGTTCCTCACTTCCTCTCTCAACCACCCACCCATCCACCCATCCATCCACCCACCCATCCATCCATCCATCCATCCATCCATCCATCTATCCACCCATCCATCCACCCACCCATCCATCCATCCATCCATTCATCCATAGCTTTACCTCAGCCTGGTACTCCTTCTGGAGGAATTTAGGTTTGGAGACGTCGGAGAGCATCAGGGAGACGCGGACTGAGGCCGTAGCCATTAGCGGAGGAAATCCACCATCAGTGACCCGCACAGTGAGGATATAAAAGCCCACTGAGGTGAAGTCCAAATCCTTGGCAGCCAAGATAAGGCCTGTGGAATTATCTATGCCAAACACACCACCGGTGTTACCTGAGGGGGATAGGAAGGTTAAAGTCAGCAGTTCACTGGTGGATATAAATAAGTGAATACTTAGACAAAGCCGGATTTCGTCTCCTCCACTAACGCATACACTGTAAGGTCAGTCGCTGCCCAAAACGCCGCTTTAAAACACAACACACTTCTACATTTTCAGACGGGACCACACCTGCTTCTATGGTATAGGAGAGTTTTCCGTTGAGCCCGTTGTCTTTGTCTAAAGCCGTCACCTGTAGCACGGAGGTGCCCGCGGGCGAAGACTCGTAGGCTACAGTGTCATACACAGTGTTGGTGAAGTAGGGGATGTTATCGTTGGAGTCCTCCACCGCCACCAGGATGCGAGCCAGGTCCCGGTTAAATGGAAACTCCTGATCCTTGACCTGGAGGGGCAGAAGGAGAAGCGGGAGATGAATATGGATAGTGAGGCAAGAGGTGAAAAATTAAAGAAATTAGGTAGATTGGGTGCGGCAGACCCAGTTGCCAAGAAGAATATAACTCGGGGGGGGAAATTGCAGGCGCAGCAGTACGCCCACGTCCGCGCCCACGGACACGTACACGCGCCTCCACTGTCTTCCTCCTTACCATGATCGTGAGGATGTGCTGTGTCCTGGCCTCGTAGTCCAGTCGGTCGGCGGTGTAGACGACTCCCGTGCCGGGGTTGACCCTGAACAGCCTCATGCTGGCGGGATCCACGCTGCCGTAGATGGAGAAACTCAAGCGGGCGCGGTCATCCACGTCTGACGCTCTCACGCGCAACAGTTCGGTGTCTACCGGTGCGTCCTCCGAAACGCTGACATCATAGGCGGGCTGGGAGAAGATCGGAGGGTTGTCGTTGCTGTCTAGGACCCGGATGAACACCTAGGGGAGAGAGAGAGAGAGAGGCGGAGAGAGAGAGAGAGAGAGAGAGAGAGCGGTTGATAAGAGATAGCAGGTAGATAAAAACAAGCAAAGTGCTCAGTGGACAGGTGACTGGTCTGGAATCAGCTTTGTGGACTTTGTGGATTGAAAATGCCTGATAAAGGTATAGTTTAGTGTTTCTTATAGTGGGCTGGAAATGCCTCTGAAAAAGCATTTAATCCATGTAAGATGAAAACGTGCCACTGAGAGTAATGCTATTGGAATTCATTAAGGCAGGGTGGCAGCTTCTGAGAGGGGTCACAAACCCCTCCCATTTGGATTAATTGTATTTATTTAACCTTTACCTACCAGTTTAATCACGGGAGTACTGGTAGACAGCCAAGATAGCAGCAGGATAGATAGATAGATAGATAGATAGATAGATAGATAGATAGATAGATAGATAGATAGATAGACAGACAGACAGACAGACAGACAGACAGACAGACAGATAGACAGATAGATAGATAGATAGATAGATAGATAGATAGATAGACAGACGGATAGATAGACAGATAGATAGATAGACAGATCAAAGCGTATGTACCTGCGCCGTGGCAAAGTTGGTCCCGTCTGACACCTGTATAGTCATGTTGTAGACAGACTGCGCCTCAGCATCCAGCGGCCTGGCCACGACGATCGTTCCCATCCCCATCTGAAGGTCAAATTGTATGTCAAA
>OMKK01084063.1:0-11230 GCA_900302305.1 Polymixia japonica | reverse complement strand
GTGAGAGAAAGAGCTCAGTCACTGTCTTCATCTTCAGGAGGTGCCCCAGGTTCTTCTTCTGCTGCCTGACAAATTCATAAATAACAATATTTACCAATCACTTAATTTGCTTTTTAATTGCTTTTAATTACACTTTGGTGTATAAGTACTGACTATGAGGGAACTTAACATATTAAAAAATATAATATAAATATAAAAATGCACAGGCATCAGGACATTGGCACAGTATCCCCTATACTTGCCTCGATTTCCTTCTCACTGACTCTTGGAAACTGCACAGCACAAGCTCCTAGAAAAAAAGCGGTATTTAATAAATGTGAAATTCTCTAAATAGGTCTATGTAACAACATTTTATGAAATCTAATTGACTAAAATGCTAGGTAATTCATCCATGTGAAATAGTGGTTAAATTATATGTTTAAAAAAGTGAAAAATTGCAGTGGTGGATGTGCACAGACATGGTTTATTATTTGCTCTTTAAAACAGTTGCATGAATAAGTAAGAGGAAGGGGCTTTGAAGAGCTTACTTAAAACAATATGGTGGAGTGCTGTCCCCATGAAAGGCAGCTTTCCTTTTCAGCCTTTCAGGCTGTAACTTGACCAGGCCTCATTGGTTGCAAGTTTCCAGAGAATTCTCTTCACAGCGTCCCCAATGCTGCTGCCTCCCATCAAGCTCAAAAACTGGATCTATGCAACATATGAAGATAAATATTGAAAAGCAAGTGATGGTGTTGCAAATAATCAAAACAATGGGTCTTTAAAATACATGCCATATCAACATACCATCATTTTCTTTTGTTCTGGGCCCTCCAGTTTTAACTGTTCCAGCTCCTGCACTGTTTTGCAGGGCCTCTCAATGGGCTCCTGTGGCTGTGTTGTCATGGATACTGGACCAGCCTGATTCTGTTGATTAGCCTGGACCAGGCGGTCAATAGAATTGGCTGTGTCTGCCTGCATTCTTTCTATTGCCAGCTCAAGGTCTTACAAATTGAGATAAGAAAAAAAGTTATTTTGATTATGAAATTATTTGCTCAGTGGTATTCAAGAATAGGTGTAGTATTCAAGAAGAAAATGTAGAAAATGTAGACATTGGCATATGACTCTTTGTTGCAAGATGCATTGCTATGACCTAATGCAACCAACCAATTGTCAATTGTAGACTGTCAATAGTAATGAAAAAAAGTGCAACTATACATTTACCTGCATTTACTGCACCCTCTGCATGGCTGGTTTCATTGGTGTTATTGTTATTGACTATTGTCTATTGTCTGTAACCAATGTTATTGGTTATTGTCTGTTATTGACACAAATTTTAGTGTTATGTTATTGTCTTTCACAAATTTTAGTGACATTTCACCATATTTTCACATAGACTTATGCATAAGCCATATTCTGGTCTAAAACTGCACAACACTGAACAAAGATAATTTCATAGCCATCTTTAAACAGAACACAGGTACACAGTTTTCCTTTAGTTAAAGGTCCTAACATTAACATTAATATAGCAGCAAACAACTATTTGCTATGTAAAGATATAGGGGAATAATGGCGTCCTGAGCAGAGAATGAAGTCACACTCCCTCTGTGTGTGTTGTAATCCGAGTTTCTCTGTTCTTTGTTTTGGTAGCCAGTCTGGCTACACCTGCGTGTTAGTTCATTTGCTTCTCTTTTCATTTGTTTTGGTCTGAGATGCTGGTGCTCTAGTCTGACATCTAGTGGCTGAATGCCGTATATACCTCCTTTAAGGTGCTCACTTCACTCTATGATATGAAAAAAATGTTACTAAATGAAGCCCAACATTAAATGCACATACCATTTGAAGGATTATCATCTAAAAGGTTAGGCAGGGATGGCTCATCATACTCAGGTGCGAGTGACTGTGATGTGAGGAGGTGGTTTATCTGAGAACAGACAATGAAAGCATGGAATAAACTTCAGTTACAGTTCAGGGGGGTTGAATACTTTTTCAAGGCACTGTAACTTGAAATTACACCAAAAGTGAAATCCATTACTTACAACTCGGAGGCTTAGGGAGGCTTGGTGGGTCTTGAGGGGATGTGGATGATTCTTTCCTCCATTTCGGTGGCATCTCATCTTCACCTATTAATATATAATATACATAGTTATCTTTGTAACCATGCATGGTATTTGACATGATTTCTATACATTAATACATGAAATAGCAGTCACATGTGTTTACTTTCACTATCTGTCCTGTATCTAGATGGGACAGTTTTCTTCTGCCCTTTTTCCTCCTCCTCCTCCTCCTCCTCCTCACTGTCCACATTGGAGGTTTCAGTGTCTCTTGTGGCTCTCTCTCTGGCTGTCTTGTAGTTGACTAAGGTCAGAGTAACGTGGTGTGTTTACTCTTTTTGTAATCATTTTGAGTATGTAAATGCAGTGTGCCTCCATATGACTATATCTTTATTCAGTTTCTCACCAGTCTCTGAGATGATTCTCCTCATCTGGCCTTTGGGAGGCCTTTGCCGTGCCAGTAGCAAATCAGAACTTAAAACATTTCAGGAAAAAGTTAATCTAAGTTAACTATGGACTTTTTATGTGTGTCTGTGTATGTGTGTGTGTATTTATCACCTCCTCTACCATGATGCAGACGCCACAGCAATTTGCCAAAGCAAAAAAAAGAGCTTTCCTTCACAAAAATAATCACATAGAAACAAACCTGTATTACAAAAAGAAGATACACTCTTTAAAAATGAGGGCCAAGAGCACCATCATTTAAGAAATATAAGAAAATAGACATTAGAGCAATGACAGAAAAAGTAATACCAACGTATTACTACATATTTAATTTGATTTGTTAATCGAGATCATGGAAGACAGAAAGAGCAACTCTGCAGCCATGCCCGTCCTCAAGGATCATTGCCCTTCCTTGTAAGTTTGTCTTGTCCAGAACCTCCATCTTTGATGGACCACATACAAAGGCTCCATAGAGCCTTGAATCACATGGCTTGCAAAGGTACGATTTACAAGAAGGTACGAGAAGACTCTACATAAGAGCTTTCCACTAGGCCAACAGCAGGATGTTGGGCTAACAACATTATTAGGATGTTTCAGATATATTGGTCTCTCTTCACTTGCTTGTATTTGAATCCATGAACGTTCTTGGAACCATTTTGCTACTTGAGTTAGATCATGGTTTCCAGATCTCGCCATCTTTTTCAGCTGGTGCAAGTAGTTCTCAAAACGGAAAGGCACTGCATTTGTCTAAGGAGCCATATGTGGTGGCATCAGCCGTGAGGTGAAGCAGTGAGTGCACATTGTACACTATCAGTTCTTCGCCATATATGTGCCAGTCTTGTTCGACAACGTAAGTTCATGGGCATATACAGTATATTGTAGGTTTGTGTTACATGTGGCTAGTATACACATAACCACACTAAAGGCCATGAAATGACTGTACAGGCCCCGACTTGCCCCCTGACCACAGTATGAGCATGTTTCTCATCACTCTCATGCAGCACTGGTGCATGTACTCTGCAGGGAAAGACTTGACCATGTCTATTTGGAGGACGCTGAAAGGGCAGCATCGTCACGGTGGTGTTCTGCCTGGTGTTGCTCTCTGTATGAGACATCATCCCTCAAAGTGAGGTCATGCACCCCTCCCAGTTGCCTTTTTGGGTGCATTTGTCATCGCCATAGCAACCTGAGAATTGTTTGATGCACGTCAGCATGGCTTTTGCTGGTGCATCACATGTAATGCATCTCAATCTGTCAAACAGTTGGTTCTCCCCATTCAAAGCCATTAATTAGTATTGTCTGCTATGACTTTAATGAAGTCCAGTGATTTGGGCTTGGCCTCAGTAAGGGCAATGGTCAAAGGAAATGTGCTTGCTGGTTTTAGATGTACTGTACAGAGTACAGGCATAAAATTCTACATGTGCTCTTAAAGAATGGCAGTCCATCTACATTGAGGGAAATCTCAAGCTAAGTGATGTCTCTAACGAACCGATTCAGGCAAATGATTAGTTGTTGTGTCACTCCAAATGTAACGCATTCCACTCTAGACACCACTTGGCTTTCAACAGGATCACTTTTTAATAATATTTTACCAGTGGATGGCAGGTCTTTATGCCCTTGATCCCTGAGAATTTTGAGCAGTGCATCTGCTCGATGCTTGATGTTATAGTCCTAGTTTTGTGTTTCCCTGTCTGGCACAGTACTAGGATCACCTGCATTACTGTCCCTATTTCTCTGTCTCTGTGAATGTTGGTGACGTAGGAAATGAAGTTTATCCTACTGCAGATCTTATTGTAAGTCTGTCTGGATTAGAGTGTCATCTGATTGCTTAAAATGTAAATGGAAGTGATTCTCCTCCAGGAAGTTGAGTTTTCCCTGTCAACGTCTTCCACAAGACCTTGGCCTCAGATCTTTATCACATGAAGGACGCTGACGGAGCCTCTGGCAGTAACAAAGGAAAGGACAATTTATCTGGTCGATGTCAACTTGGATTTCCTCTCTGCTTTGGCAAGTGTAGTATAAATGAGGCTAGTTTCCCTAGTTAGCACTAGTGAATTCTGTAATCATAGTCAACCCTAACTGGTCTAATTTGGGAGTGACAGTCTCTTCAGAATTAGGTCAGCCTCCTAGTTAGCATTGGATTAGGTGCCTGCTGATGGATTGTAGCCTAGTTATGCATCCTTCCTGCTATATGCATGAGTTGTATGACTAACCTCTATCCCTTGTTCTGTCTGTGTGAGTGGGCTAGTGTCTGGATGGTCTGCTGTGTATGGGTCTCTTGTTTCCCTGTCTTCCCAGGTCTATGGACACCATATTGCTGCTCCTGCTCCCCCCTCCCTCAGTGTGTCCAACCACGTATCCCGTTGCCTGATCCCCTGTGTCCCACTGCCATACCACCCTCTTCTCCCCTCCACCTCCACCTCTCCCTCCCCCTTCCAGCAGCAATTGGCGGTTTTTCACGCTGGCCATCCCCTCTGCCTTCATCCTTTTATATCTCATAGGTCTACATTGTTTCCTTTTTTCCATGTCCAATGCTGTGCGTCATGTCTCCTTCTGTGCTTGGATGAATAAATCTCTACTGTCACTATGAGTGGGCTCCCTTTCTTCCTCCTGAGGGAGGTGTGCTGTGATGTTAAGATGATTGTTGTGGTAATGAGTGGGACTGTACTGGCTTGGCTGCGCTGACGTCCTGGAACCTGTTATGATGTTGGCTTGGTCGGACACTCTCACTTCCTTAGTCTTTTATTACAGCCCCATTAGTCCAATTGTATATTTGTTATCATTCTATTTACCATCTGTAACTTGATTGAAATCTGCCCACTCGGCCCCTATTGCACACCTGGCTATCCTGGAAAGGGATCCCTCCATTTCATGCCTTCTCAAGATTTCTTCCATTTTTTCCCTAACTAAGGTTTTCCTGGGAGTTGTTTCTTGTCCGATGGTGGGTTAAGGTCAGGGGGTGTCGTTTAATTTTTTGTGATTGTGAGCTTGTGAAGCCCTTTGAGACTGTAATGTGATTAAGGGCTATATAAATAAACTTGACTTGACAAGATTTCCTTCACCATAATTTATTGTCAATTTCTCTCTACACTAAGCATTAAAATGGAGCAACTCAGAAACCAGTCAGCATTCTTCCCTAGTTGGAACAACAAGAACATTCCAGTTGTTATTGACATGTTTGATGAAGAAGATATCCTTATATCTTATGAAAAACGTATGGAACAATGTTCCTGTTGCCATGTAGAGAATTCAACTATGTGTACTATTCCAACAGATTTGGTACATGTAATTAATTACACATCTCTTCTAGAACATATGAAAAGGAAATAAATAGATATCACTCAAGACCACTAACCTCATTGATTAAGATTGAGAAAAAAGAGGACAATTTTACACTAAGAATAGACTTGGGGGGAAATGAGGGAAAGTCTATTGGATTGTATTTACTTTTTGAGATAAAGTGGAAGAAGGGTTTGCTTAGTCTTCATATATTCCTGGTACAGCCTCAGACACTCCACCATGAACTTGTGTTAATATGTTTGTCTTTTTCTGTTTCTTTCTCCCTGATTATGATTAGCAGTTTGAAAAAAAAGAAAAGAAAATAACTGTATTCATTTTGTTGACGTTAGTGGATACACAGCACCTCCACTATAATTGTCTGAAACCCTGCTGTTATTGCTGAACAATTCACCTCAATCAGCTGCTCTGCTCATCACCACCTGCAGGTTCATTTGCTGCTGTTCTCACTGACACACTTATGCCTTTTGAGCTGATTAAAACGTTTCCCACAAACACTGCAACTGTAAGGTTTCTCTCCTGTGTGGACTCTGATGTGTCTAATCAGATTTCCTTTTCTATCAAATGTTTTACCACAAAGTGAACAACTAAAGGGTTTCTCTCCAGTATGACTACTCATATGTTCCTTCAGACTGCTCTTCCAAGTAAAACATTTTTCACAAACTGAACAACTGAAGGGTTTCTGCTTGGTATGAACTCGCACATGTTGTTCAAGCTTACTAATACAATGAAATTTTTTACCACAAAAATTACAAGTCCTGTGAGCTTGAAAGTGAAGTTCCAAGCTCTCTCTAGGCTCTAGATGTTTTCCACACAAACCACAATCTCTTGAATGGACTATGACATGTCTCATTAAAGACATCTTATTAGGAGAAGATTGCTCACACACTTTACAACTAACTGAAGACGGAATTTGGTTTGATAAGTTCTGTTCATTGGACGGTTCTATAGATCTCAAGCTGTGTCCTTCAACTCTCTGTGTCTTTTTCAGTGTGTTTAAATCTGACTGAGGTTTTCTAGTCTCTTTCCAATGATCACCACTATCTTCAGTCTCAGTTTCATAACAGTCTGAAGAGAGGGGCTGGCCATCACTAATTGGTTCTAAATCACTAGCTGGATCCAAGTTACTGACTGGTTCTGACACTCCACAGTCCTCTCCATCAGATTCTGTTTTCATCTGTTCAGTTGCAGTGTAGGCCTCTTTGTTGGGTTGGGTTTGATTAAACTGTGACGACTGTTCCTCTTCATTATTCTCATTTTTCAGAGGCAGTAATGTCAACGTTAGGACCTCAGCCTCCTCCAGTACTTGACTAAGTTCCTCTGGTTCCTCTTTAATGTGTGGGGGCTCTGGTTCCTCCTGGCCCAGACTGGGGTTCCACTCCTGCTGTTCAGGGGGAATCTCCTCTTTACCGACAACAAACTGCTGTAGGTCTGGAGGGAAGAGTGAAATACAGACATACAACCATTAACACTAGAAGCACCGGACCAATTGTACCTACTTTTTCCAATGGTGTTAGGCGGTCAAATAACTGCCCAATCAACTTTTTCTTAGGGTCTTGTTCTTACAAGTATTTTCTCAGACATTGTGCTCTGTTTCTGTTTAGTTACTCATGACTGATTTTAAATTTAGTTTGGTAAAGGTCTTGCCCAGTAAAATCTGCGTTTTAGGAGGTGTTGGGGTTAAGCAGTATGAGTAAAAGTGTGAAGAATGGCAACTGCATGTCCACTGGTAAGTTAAAATCAAAATGCTCTAAAACATTTGGATCAGATTAATGGATGGTTCTATGCACGTCATTCACCCCATATGCATGTAGACCAATATCTTTGCAGCAAAGAGTGCCCTCTGCTGTCAACCAAAATGAAAACAAACCTCCCGGCTTCCCACATGTGTACTGAACGGCAGCATAGCCGATAAACTGTGCAAGCACAGTTTCAACTGAATGAGGACCCTTGACCCAGGTTGCTGGCCAGAGACCGTCGCGCTTGTGCAGTTGATCCCACATTGGACTACAATGAGGCAATTGCAACTTCTTAAACTTATTTTTGTATGGAAAGTGGGCAAGTGCACACTTCTACCTTGCCATAACTATATTTCCTGGTACTTTTGTGGCCATATAAAGCAACGGCTGCTGCAGGACTCAAGATATTGGGTAAATGTTAGACTGTAAAAACCAATTAGAGTCTGCAGGATACATGGCCGATTACTGTATGGTGCCTGGGTGCCAACAAGTCTACCGCTATTTAGTCACTGATGGTGGTTGGACAGTGAGGGTAGTCATAAGCACCATTAGGGTACAGTTTAGGCACATGTCATTGTAGGTTATATAAAATTTAAAATACAATATTTACCATTTGATTCATCTCATCCGACAGGTGAATCAGGATCGGTAGCAAATACAAAACAAAAGAGCCGACCAGACCAAACCGACCAGAGCCCTACTGGCTCTGTAAAGACATGGTTCTGAAACCAGAACAAAGTAAAGCAGGGTGGGCGTGGTCAGGCTGGGTGGACGGACCAGCCTGTCATTCTGCCTGTCTTGAGAGCCATTGATGAGAGAAAATGTCTATTCTGTTCAAGCATTTTAATTGTGTAGTAATATCTTGGGTGTTGCTTGGTTATTTTTTGGGTGTATGAATTGGAACTAGAATGAAGCATGTTTAAAAATATTTCTCTCAATGTGAAAGGTATTCGCAACAGTCCAACAAGAAAATTGATTTTCCTTTTAATTAGACAATGATATAGACAGATATAATTATCATATAAGAGACTCATCCAGGCGAGTCTTATGTAAAGTTTTGGAAAGCACAGTGGGGAGACATAGCTTAGTTTTGTCATGCTTCTCATTCAGAGTCCCTATTTTATTTAACAGATTTAAAGGGGACATTTTAGAATCATATAATTTCAGATCTTGGTAGATCGATAGATCGAGCATTTTTCATTTTATGTAATGTGTATGGACACAATAAAATAGCTTAATAAAACAACAAACAATAAAACCTAGTAAAACAAATTAATTTATAAATTTTTTTTTAATGTATATTAACTTAGCCAAAGGGGCTTATATATGCTCAAGAGCAAAATGGATTGAAAATAGAGAAAATAATGTTACCTTTTCACATTGGGAAAAACTGAGTCGCCACATTCAAATGTATGGATTGCGTGTCATTTCAAATTCGTTCCAACTTGATTTTTGGAAAAAGTGACCTCTCACATACACAACTGAACACGTCTTACCTTTCACATACACTACTAAAGTTGAGTTTATATTGAATTCAATGGTATTATATGGTACATGTTATACATTTTCCAAATCATCTGCATTCTTTAATGCATTTATACTTCAAAACAATAATATTAAGTGAATAAAGTGAAACGACTACTTTGCATACTACAATTGAATTGTAGTAAATAATTTACTCTTTATTATTGCACTTCAATTTCAGTTGGACCTTAAAGGTGTTGGGATGTATTGCCAAGTAGCTCAACCACCCTACCGTGTGGCATTTCTTTTTCAAACTGGAGAATCACAGATAATCTTTAACTCTGTTGGCCCCATCTCTAGCATGGCAATCTTTTTGCCTCAATTACCTCCCTCCTTGCATTTCCTTCTTCAGATCATCCATAATCATGAAATCTGTATTCACGGTATAGTTGTTGCTTTCATGTCCGTTTTTTAACTCTCTTGCTGAGAAGGCAGTTGTTACAGATCTGGTTTTCATGTTAACTGGTGATAAAAAAAATGCATTTGCTTACTGCAGCAGATGTGTGTCAGTCAGAGATGGCAGATTCGCCAGATCCCAATCCCTTGCATGATCCTGACATAAACGTAAATATAGCCCACGTAAATGAGTCCTTTCTTTGATATATCACTTTAAATGCATTTTGCGAAAAAGGACAGAAAAAGTGATATGCCTTCAACATAGGATGTGTACAATTAACAAGTCAGTAAAATTATTTCAAATGCCTTTATTAATAAAAATATAGCCTATGCCAATGTTTCCCCTTTATATATTCTACTGTGGCTGTGCACCATGGTAAGAAAATTATCTGATTATTTATTTGTTATTATACAACGGGTAGTTCTGGCCAAGCATTCTGATTGGTCCAATCACGATAAAGCACACCTCAGCCATGCTCAAATGAAACGTCCTCATCACTGTAAATTACTCCGCCATACAACACATGAACAGAAACGGTTCAACGTTTCCATGGTAACAGAGAAGCCGTTGGTTTATAGCTTCGGTGTGTAACTAAGGAACTACTTTACAAACTCGCTAGTTTTCACCATTGAATTTTGTTGAATAATGTTAATTAAAAAAAATACAGTAACCCTTTTGTTGGTAACCATTGTATAATCGCAATATTACACCCCAGTAGGTAAATGTTTGTTTTGTCACCAGTTAACATGAAAACCATTACATCCTACCTCTTATTCCTGAGCCACTCTTTGTTTTCTGTACAAGCCTGTTACGTGTAAACCGTCTTTCATGATTCAAAATGTACCTGTGTACTCGTGTAAAACGACAGTTTAATGTACAAACCTATTCTATGTATCCGTATTTTAGGATTCGAAATGACGTCCAGTATCTTTTGTTGTCGACTGATCTCTTCTTTTGAGCGAGAAACTTCCTCCTCGTATTCTGCTATCGCTCTTTCAAAAACTCCACATATATCTTCAACTGCAGCTGTTAGTCTCTCGTTGACCAGCGCCCTCAACATTTGTACTCTAGACATTTTCAAACTATGATTTTAGAAGTCTTTGCTATCTAGTTTAGCTAGTCCTACTCTACTCATATATATATACTACTTCTTCTTTAATTTCCGGCAGACGCCCTTTGGTAGATTACTGCCCTCCTCGGTTATCACTGTGCATTACAATTCTCCATGTTAGAGCCTCATACATTTAAGTGCAAGCCTGTAGAATACATGATCAGGTCCAGCAATGTTTTAAGAGAGAAGGTCTTTATTTCGTCATCATCATCACCCTTGCGTACTTCTCACCTTCCAGCAAGACATGTATGGTCTCTCAACAATGTCCCAGCCATAGACTTGTGACCTCATCTCTTCATCCACTCTCCATAAATAACATCTTTGCCTTACTGTGCTCTGGACTGCATAATAATGTCTTCCTCTCTGTTCCTGGTCCCATTCCTTCTGCCACTGTCTTGTTAGACCCTCCTTAATAAATGACCTGCACTCAAACTTTCCCAATACCCCTTCATTATCAGCACTCTCCCTCTTTAATGCTTCCTTAGCTGCCATGTTGACAACCTCGTTACTGTCCACCCTTACATGTGCAGGGGTTCTTGGTACTTGGATCACCCTATACAACGCAACCATCAGAATCAGAATCAGAATATCTTTATTGTCATTATGACATATACAAGTACATGCATAACGAAATTGAAGTTTGTTACAGAGAAGGGGGAAAAATAATAAGTTGGGGGCGGGGGGT
>OMKK01084062.1:0-12172 GCA_900302305.1 Polymixia japonica | reverse complement strand
CCAGTGGTACACCTCCACCCAGTGGTACGCCTCTACCCAGTGGTACACCTCCACCCAGTGGTACGCCTCTACCCAGTGGTACACCTCCACCCAGTGGTATGCCCAGTGGTACACCTCCACCCAGTGGTACGCCTCCACCCAGTGGTACACCTCCACCCAGTGGTATGCCCAGTGGTACGTCTCTACCCAGTGGTACACCTCCACCCAGTGGTACACCTCCACCCAGTGGTACACCTCCCCCAGTGGTACGCCTCCACCCAGTGGTACACCTCCACCCAGTGGTACACCTCCACCCAGTGGTACGCCTCCACCCAGTGGTACACCTCCACCCAGTGGTATGCCCAGTGGTACACCTCCACCCAGTGGTACGCCTCTACCCAGTGGTACACCTCCACCCAGTGGTACGCCTCTACCCAGTGGTACACCTCCACCCAGTGGTACACCTCCACCCAGTGGTATGCCTCTACCCAATGCTACAGTTGCAGTCATAGCAACCACCGCTGCATCAACAAATCGTCCTTCCTCGAGCGAGGGTGCCGTGGCTCTTGAGTTTAGTCTAAACCAAGCATTTACTTCAGACCTCTCCAACCCATCCTCATCAGCGTTTAAAAATTTGTCTACATTACTGGTATCTGAGGTAAGATATTTTGTACTAAAATTAGTATGTTTCTTTGAGTGACAAGATTACTCACTTTTAACATATCAGTAAAGGACACTTAAAATTTGTCTTGCTTATTATAATTTATTTTCAGTGCAAACCTCCAGGCAGTAACGCAGCTTATAATTCAAATGTGCAGCAAATCCTGTTAATATAATGTATCGTTGTTGTTGGGTATTTGGTGGGATGATTGATTTATTTCATTCATGTCATTTGTAAATGGACTGCATTTTTATAGCGCTTTTCTAGTCTACCAACCACTCAAAGCGCTTTACAATATCCGCCTCACATTCACCCATTCACACACACATTCATACACACATTCATACACTGACAGAGGCTGCCGTGCAAGGTACGTGTAAAACATTAATAGCAATCAAGGCGCTCTGAAAACAAAGATATTTTATTCTAACTCAGAATCAGATTGACAAGGATTGACATTGATACAATTTAAACTTTGCATTGTATAACATTTTCTAGACATTACAAAAGTGCTACAGCAAAAAGTGCTGTCGCAAGAGAGCTGGATTCACGAGATCACAAGCTCACCACGAGAATTGCGATCGTGAAAATCCATCTTGTCAGGCTTCAAGTTAATGTGATTTTGGCCACACCACAGCTGGTGCGGCCCAATCAGCGTCCTATGAGGAACTACTGACAGCTATGGGCGTGGTTTAACACGTGGTTTAGCCCACGATAGAGAGATGGTTCATCCAATCACCTGCCAAGTATTTTTTGAACAGTTTCCAATGAAGACTTCCCAGATGGTTCTATATAACTAACATCAGGTTACTACAGTACCTCTATCAACTCAATCAGCTTAAATTGTAGTGATTAGTGCAACTAACAACTGAATTATCTCTCAGATGACCAGGGTTTATCAGCAGAGGTTTCCAGCTTTCCTTCGCTGCTTTGTCAACAAGTTCATGTAAGGAAGAATTCTATTACTGGGTAATTTTGCTATGGCTTTGGTCCAGTTGCTATTTCAGTGTGTTTCTCCTTCACCCTCTCATTATAGGAATGGATCAGTGGTTGCTGATATGACCCTCGTGTTTAAAGACAAGTCTTCAGTTCCTACTGGAAATACTGCAACGTCAGCACTCAATAGTGCGCTAAACAGCAATTCTACCTCCCTGAACATTGTACCAGGAAGCATTAGCACACGTAAGTTCTTTAAAATCAAATTTCATTAATCTGCAAAAACGTTCACTCTGTCATGTCATGGAATATAAGCATAAGGATTCATATGGAGCACTATATCATTGTTCGTAAAGAACTGTAAAAAGATGGTATGTGAACATCTGTCAACATAAAATGGTTAGAATATACTCTGGGTCTTCAGTCACTGTGAATGAGAAATATGAAAAAAGTACAGTAAAATTTAGTGAAAAAAGACTGGTTTAAGAGACTGGATTTTCAAGCATAGGACCATTTGAACATTTAGCTGGCTTTCAATGGGTGTTTTTTGAGTAGTTAATCTGGCCAGAAGCTTCCATTTTTGGTGTCACTGTACTACACACTTAGCCTGGTCCTTTGATCTTTTCCGGCAAATCAGTGATAATGACGTGACTGTGCCATAGTAGAGTTGATGATGATTGGATATCCACATTGTCAAATTAACGAATCGTGACCGTTGTGTTACAAAAGCTCTGCCCTAAGACACTTGAAGCCCAAGAATATTTTATATTCCAAAATATAACCTGATGGTTTTAAACACAGTTTCGTGATGTTTTTGAGCAATTTCTTTAATTAATTCTTGGTAAAAAAAACAGTTGTTTAAGTTTATTTTTAATTCCACGTCCTTCCCAGGACATTTACCTATACTGTAGTCGTAGGAAGTAATAGAGCTATAATAATGTTCTAATTTGACTTGAATATAACATTAGTAATGATAACATATGTTATTTGGAAAATTTGTGTTATCGGTAATTTTGGTGTATAATGTTATACCACTCTGGTGGATACGTTGTGCCAGCCAGTTTTGACTAGAAATGTATGAGCGTGAAAATGTGTTCTATTTTGCTATAGCAAGACATCTATGTTGACTGCAGGTCTCTGTTTCAAATGTTGATGATATAGGTGGTACAATTCTTGCCCCCGGTACAATTATGGTGTGACAGTGTCCCAAATGCTGCATCATCTTTTATTGTGTTTTTCCAGAAATTATTACAGCAACTGCTGCACCTACAGCTCCACCCAGTGCTACAGCTCCACCCAGTGCTACAGCTCCATCCAATGCTACAGCTCCACCCAGTGCTACAGCTCCTGTCAATGCTACAGCTCCACCCAGTGCTACAGCTCCGTCCAATGCTACAGCTCCACCCAGTGCTACAGCTCCATCCAATGCTACAGCTCCACCCAGTGCTACAGCTCCGTCCAATGCTACAGCTCCACCCAGTGCTACAGCTCCACCCAATGCTACAGCTCCACCCAGTGCTACAGCTCCATCCAATGCTACAGCTCCACCCATTGCTACAGCTCTGTCCAATGCTACGTCTCCTCTCAATGCTACGGCTCCACCCAATGCTACAGTTGCAACCATAGCAACCACGACTGCATCAACAGATCCTCCATCCTCCAGTGAGGGCACCATGGGTCTTCAGTTTAGTCTAAGACAAACATTTACTTCAGATCTCTCCAACTCATCCTCATCAGCATTTAAAATATTGTCTGCAGTACTGGTATCTGAGGTAAGATATTTTGTGCTATAATTAGTATGCTTCTTTGAGTAACAAGATTACTCACTTTGAACATATCTCCAATTTAGTGTTGTAATGCTTGTATCAGCAATTTAAACTTTGAATTGCATAACATTTTCTAAATATTACAAAAGTGCTACAGTACCTCTAACAACTCAATCACCACAAGTTGTAGTGATTATTGCAAATAACAACTGAATTATCTCTCAGATCAACAAGGTTTATCAGCAGAGGTTTCCAGCTTTCCTTCGCTGCTTGGTCAACAAGTTCACGTAAGGCAGAATTCTATTACTGGGTAATTTTGCTATGGCTTTGGTCCAGTTGCTATTTCAGTGTGTTTCTCCTTCACCCTCTCATTATAGGAATGGATCAGTGGTTGCTAATATGACCCTCGTGTTTAGAGACAAGTCTTCAGTTCCTACTACAAGTAGTGCAACTTCGGCACTCAATAGTGCGCTAAACAGCAATTCTACCACCCTGAACATTGTACCAGGAAGCATTAGCACACGTAAGTTCTTTAAGACTTAAATTTTCATGAATCTGCAAACATTTTCTCTATGTGATGTCATGGAATATAAGCATAAGGATTCATATGGAGCACTATATCATTGCTCGTAAAGAACTGTAAAAAGATGGTATGTGAACATCTGTCAACATAAAATGGTTAGAATATACTCTGGGTCTTCAGTCACTGTGAATGAGAAATATGACAAACAGTGCAGTAAAACCACATAGATTGATATTGACAGTCAGCAGCATTAAGCCAGCAGTGATAAACCAATGTTACTGTTTGATAGATATTTAGTATACAAAGAATTTGATTTTAAGTGGTTTAAAAGCAAATTTTTGTTAATGAAGACGTTGCTTTAATTACAGCCATTTTTGACCTGAATCTCATTTCCTATATTTTCCTATCATACCAACTGGCTCTGAAAGAATGTCATGAATTGCTTTGTTTTAGCGGTACTTACAATCTCAGTACTGAAAAATCGATTCCAAAATCAGCCAAAACATGTCCATTTCAAATCAGAGCAAAATAAATACAAATCCTGCATTGATACATGTCTGTAAGTAGATGTTATATAAACAATATCTCAAGATATGCTTGTTGGATATAGTTTTGATGCTATCTTAGCCATTATATATTATTTTTGAGTAGTAAATTTTGCCTGAATTTCCTAGTTGATGGTCCTACCACTAAAAAGTTTTAGGTTCAAACTATCATGCAACATAATTATTTCGGTGACATACAGTAGAGAAATGTCCATGTCATTTTTTTAGGATTCTAGTCCAAACACTGGCAGTAGCAAGAAAAGTGCTTATTAGAGCATGTCCTATAGACTGATAGCTGCTATTCTTTCTGACTAGGTTACATATTGCCTTTTTTATGTATGTGCCAAATGACAGAACATTTTCATAAATCTAAGGTTTAATAATTGGGCCAAATAAGAAGTAAGTAAGAATAACAATAACAAAATAGGGAATTAAGGCAAATATAATTTCTCATACTAAAATAAACAGTTCACCTATAACAGGGAGTTAAAGAAAATAATCTTAAATAATCTTCATGTTAAGCCTGATTTTTGTCAAGTTTGAAATCCTTTTAAAAAGTCCAATGAATTTATTTAACCCTTTGCTTCTTTTCCAATATTTCAGAGATATCAACAACATCAGACAGTCCTCCTCGGCCCACAGTCTTCTCGTTAGTAGTTTTGCCACTTGTGCTACTGCATGTGGCACAGATTTTGTCTGGCTAATAGCTTGGTTAGACCCCATCTGTAACACTTGTAGTGCTACCAAGTTTGGAAAACAAACTGACAGGCTACACCACTGAACTAAGTACAAGGACACAGAATGAATTTAACCAATGCAGTATGTGGTGAAATGATGTGTACAATATTTCTAACATTGGAACAAATTTTATTTCTACATTAAGGGTCCTATTTTCCAGATAGAGTCTGACATGTGTTGTTTGAAGTTACAGTAAATTGTAAAATTTGCTGAGACGGTGCCAGGCCTGGCAAATCAGATCACTTTGCCCCCTCAGAATTAATACTAAAAATAAATGATTTTGTTTGTATGAATTTGAGTTGTTTTAATTTCTAAAGTGCATAAGTTTGACAATCAAATGTTATCAGGGGTAGTACCATAGCACATCTAATACATTTTTCCAAACCAATCCAAACCACACCCCCATAAACCCAATACTAAGTCATAACTCACGTTTTCCAGTCATGATCCATTCATTCAATTAAATGTATTAATTTAATGGTTCAAGTAAACTTGTAAATTCCAATGTTATTCTCGTAATTACTGTAATTGTACATTCTGTAATTGTAACTGTACATTCAATATTTGTCAACAGTTCAGTCACAATGGCAGGAACTAGACAACCAAGCCTTTTAAACCTTGATGTAATCAAGACAAAATGTCAAAATGCAATATGAACAGTGTTTTGGGAAGTGATTATGGTTATATGGATATATTATTTTTTTGTAGCAGTTTGGAACCAGTATATATGCCTTTATCTTGAAAAATAACACTGGGTTTGAGTTTTCCTCTAAAATGATGTCTAATTAAAACAAAATTGAATATCTCTTTCCAATTAAAAACATGTTATGTATATCAGTTGTCATGAATGTGTATGAGCAAATTATCTGAGGAAAAATAAATGTCCTACTGTGTAGTAGGAATACAAACCCAGCCCATTATTTAAAGTCTCTTCATTCTGAAGATTGCTCCCAGGAGGGAGAAAAATCAACCTTCTCCGGTTAAAAAATGTATTGCTCTCATTAGATGGAATCTTCAGGCTAAAAAAGCAATTGTACATTATTTTAAGTCAATGAGGACTTTCTAGCAATTTGATATTTTAATAAAATTTGAATCAGAATTTGCATCACTTGTTTGCATCACATCAAAGGAACATAGGATATAGAAGGATTTTTTGTGTTGGCCATGCTTCACACACTTATATACACATTGAACTAGTGACTTATTGAGTGATGCAATTGGAGTAATGCTTTTTTCCCCAGTTATTTGTTTGTATCCTGCTAATTATCTCAGGTAAGACAAGGAAAGGGGTAAGAAACAGAGAATACATCATATGAATATTTCCGGGTTAAGCTATTTCGAGTACGGAATCGCATACTAAGCACTGCCTATACTACATACTCAATCAGTATACTGCATACTGTGTACTAACTGAACGATTAAGTATGTCATTACCAGCAGACTAGTCACACTGACGTATACTCAAGCAAGTCGCATGTATCGATCACAACATTACCGGTCCGAGCCACCGCTGAGACTGCGCCTGTCGAGCATTGCACAGTCTGAAGAGACGCAGTGCATTTTGGGACGGTTGAGCATGTCCAGTAAGCTCACACTGCATACTCACAAATTCTTGCTAATCTAGTATACATCCGGGCATTTCTCGCGTACACAAAATCCACATACTATGCATTTGGAATGCACTACATACTCAATTTCACGTCATACTTAGTATGAATAGTATGTTAGTATGCGATTCTGAATATAACCCTAGTTTAGTTGGGTGAACAGATACAGATAATGGTGTACTAACTCATCCATACTTTCTACTATGTTGTCTATAAACTCAGTCACACAGTTACTATGTTTACTAACATGCTGAGTATATTATCATTAGATTGTCTGCACTGATGTGAGGATTTATATGATGGATCTATCCAATATGTATGCATTTATCTATCCATCTATTGTATGTTTCCAAGGGCGCCTATTAGGACCAGATGACCTGTCAGGTGGCTTGGCCTAGTAGGTATTTGAAGGTGTGTCTGCTTTGTCTGAAGAACAGCTTAGCGCTCAAAACTTCACATGGTCACATACCAATAAATGTTCATGGGAGCATTCTATAGTGTGTGGAATCTATTTCTCCATTTTTCACACGTTCTTATGTCCAGCACCTATTATTTATCGTTTGGATGTGCGTGCTTTTCTGAACTTGTTCCTATATCTATTGATCACATCTATGGATCATTGCCTTTTGTGCAGTCAATGCCTTTGGCCATTTAGCCTTTTGTGCAGTCAATGCCTTTGCGCATTTAGCCTTTTGTGCAGTTAGCCTTTTGTGTGTTCAATGCCTTTGAGCATTTAGCCTTTTGTGCATTTGCCCTTTTCCCGCCTTTGTAGCCTTTCAGTTTGTTTGTTGTTTTCAACTAAGTGCAAAGATTACTTTTGGCAGGTAGATGATTGTTCTGTGAGTCTAGTGTGCACCTGGACTCTTAGTTCTAAGAATCTGCTGGGAGGTACTTTATTAGTGAAATCCACTAGTAAACTTAAAGACTGTTCCATAGATCAGAGAGAAAACTGCTCAACTTTCAGTAAACTTTGGTGATTGCATTAGAAAAGTCTAGATTAATACGAACGCCGATATAGACAAAACTTAATCTCGATGTTCCACCATACAGTCTAATAACACAGACTTTATATGGCAAGCTGTTTTAATCGAACCACACTCCTATCTGTAATTACATTTTATATATCCATAATAGCATTTCCCCTAGTCATAATTGTATTCTCACTAGTCAGAATGGTAATTAAAGATATCCACAATAGCATTCTTACTAGTAGAAATTGTATTTCAAGATATCTACAACTTTGATTGTACTAGTCAAAACTAAATAAGTAACTAAAAAGATATCTAAAAATTCCTTAAAAAGTATAAGTGGCCATTTTAACATTTAATAACTAGACTGTATATATTGCAGATATCTGTAATTCAATTCTTCCTAGTCAAAAAGAACATTTCAGATATCCACAATGACATTCTTCCTAGGACAAATGATGTCACTTTTGCCATTCATGTGTATTGGGCTTTCAATTTCAGATATCCACAATTGCATTTTTGATATCTAGAATGAATATTCTGGATATCTGCAATACAATTCTTACTAGGAAAAACTCCCATTTCAGATATCTACAATCCAATTGTTACTATTCATAATTTTAATATCAGATATCCAAAATGAAAAACCATTCCAGATATCCATAATGTAGTTTTAAATAAACAAAAATACATTGTGACTAATAAAAATGTCATTATTGATATCCACAATTGGCATTATGACTAGTAAAAATGCAATTTCAGATATCTACAATTAGAATTACATACATATTGAAATACAATTTCTACTAGTAAGAATGGGATTGTGGATGTCTGTAATTGCCATTCTGATTAATAAGAATATAATTTTGACTAGGAGAAATGCTATTATGGATATCTAAAATATAATTGTGGAAAGTCAATGAAAAATAGCAATTTTTATGTTAAAATGGTGTCCTATTTACCCGTCAACAAATATCCACAATACATTTGTGGATATCTGCAATTGCATTGTTTCTAGTCATAACTCTAGACATGTCATTGTAGTCTACTACATATCTATTGTAGTCGCTCAGCTTTACTAAGACTGTTCTAAGTGTGTCCAGTGATAAAGTGAATCCTTTCTGTAGAAAAATCCGACAATCATACAAGACATCAAACCTGTCAAAATAACATTCATTTCTATGTGATACCGTGGTCATCTGCTATTGTTACTATTCATTTGTTTTATTTAATTAGTTATTAAAATAGTGATTATTGTGCTCTCTATGATAGTTCAATAAACATTTTATTGATAAAGAATTTGTCTCCTTGTAGTTTGTGCAAGATGAAATATACAGTCCCTAGGAAAACCCCAGGGTCACACATATCAGTTGGGAATCCCTGGACCTGTTTCCACACTGATTCAAGGTCTGTATCCCAAAGAACCACAGTGTAACCCTCCTAAAGAAACACCATCTCTCAAACAACCCCTTCTGCTTGGAGCCCTAGTCTGGGAGGAATACACAGACTTTGGAAACAAGGAACGCTTGTTAAAGTTACCTGAACTGAAATATATTTTTTAAAGTATACCTCCAAAAGGGATAGACAGTCTCTAATATTATATTAGATGGTTAAACAAAAGAAACCATGACTGGGACACATTTTGTCCTCAAGGATCTGTAATACCTCAAATGTTATTCATATTGTGTTTGACCACACCTGATTGAGCCACACCTGATTTTCCAGGGCATTATCATAAAATGCCAGTTGCAGTTTGCTGCAGAGAGGTTGCGTTGGGTGAAGGAAGAACTATAACTCTACGGAACTATAAAGAACAGAACTATAAAGAACTATACAGTATATAGCTTTACTGGAGCATCACTGGAGCGTTATAAACAGGTGAGTTTATTCTTACATTTGTATATAATAACATTCCATTAAAGAGACCTAAAAAATGATAAAAACCTACTACACACAAAATTAAGAAGCACTTGCTCTTTTATTTACTGTCAACACCCAACAGTGAACATTTTCATTAAATGTTATATTGTTTGTGTGTGTATGTATATATTCTCATATATACTGTATGTGTATATGTCTCTCCAGTAGTGGACAGAAGGTAACTTATCAGGTTTAGTTTGCTGAAAGAGCTTCTGCATATGGCACTTTAATTGGTATAGTAAAGAACACTTTTTAAGGTGATTGTAAATTCAGGATTCAGAGAAATTCAACATTTCTCTTCATAATAAAGTCCAGTCTGTCTATGGCATTGCAGGCTGCATTTAGGAAGGCAGGACAACATAGGATTCATTCAAACATGCACCAGAAGTTGATTTTGTTATTACTCTAGTTGTGTCTAATGATGACTGCCTATCATTTTTTAATTTGATGCGCATACCTCGTGACCTGGTACATAATAAAAGATAAATACCTGGCAAATGATGCTAATGCAAAAAACCACCACAGATTTCTTAAAGAACTTTTTGATTTCATACATTTCTAGTAGGGTACTGGGGTTAATACCAAGAAAGACATGGTGATGAGGCACCGAGAAAAGAAGAGCATAATAATAAATTGCAGATGCTCTAAATTTGGTGTAGCCTGCTGCAAGTCCCGCGCACTTCATGAAACAAAAAACAAAAAACGGTTTCACGTGAGATTTTAAAATATCACGTTTTCTAAATTTGATATCAGATTTAGAATTCTTACGTCGGCGTTCTTTTTCCAGCTGAATTTCTGTAAGGGGAAACGGTGGCAGAGATTCGGCGAGTCCAGTGGTGGACCTAGACGTAGCCTAGGTCAGTGGTTCTCAACCAAGCGTCATCGAGGCCCATGAGTATGCAGGTTCTCATTCCAGCCAATCACTACACAAGCTGAATTTCACTATCTCTATCCTCCCTCTCCCTCTCGGTGGTGTATGGACATTGAAATGCGGCCAGGAATTGAGTTTCCTGACATATGTACTTGATTTCGATGCCGGGGAAGTACACAAAGCCCTTGGTTGTATTTTTAAAACAGGAATTATCACCGAAATTAAAGTCACAAGTACTCCAAAGGGTTGTTAGTGGACAGGTCTGATGGAAAAATATTTTCGTAATTTTGGCCTCACTCACCACAGATCCATTTCAAAATAAAAGTCCCAAAACGGAAAAATATTTATAAATATAAATAATTATTGAATTGTTGCTGTTTTCTTTTCTTTTTTTCAATTTTAGCATGGACAGAAAAAGGGGTAAGCACACTTTACAATTTCTCCTAAAATTGTACGTCTCTAGTTTATAATTATTATTTTGAGGTACGGGGATATTCATGATTTCACCTAGGGCACCAAATATGCTAGGACCACCGCTGGGCAGGGCTCAGTGATAAAGATGTCTTGTCGCTCAACTCACCTGTTATGTATGGTCATATCTAGCCTACCTGTCTTCTGAAGACATACCAGCCTATCCTTTGCAGCGCACCAGTTCTATGTTAGTTTCTAGAGTTTTGATCAAATCTATGGTACGGTAAGAAATGGCATAGGCAAGGGATAATCTCCAATTAGGGGGGTCAGAGGTTAGAGCGGGGTTGTCTACTCTTTTTTTTCATGTCTGATTCTCTGCTGTTGTTACAACATAATTTCAAGGACACAATGAATTCAACACATCTCTCCCATCTCATTAGGTGCAACTACAGCTGAATTCAAAATGTACACATTTAAGATTTTCTTTATTGGTAAGTATCTGTATATGTTTATTTATTTATATGTTGGTACATTTATAAATGTCTCTGTTGTCAATTAAATAATCTCTACTTTCTGTTTTATAACTTTTAGTCTTAGCAGTAATAGTCAAGATTAATGCAGAATCAACAACAACTGTGGAACCCACAACTACAAATGCAACTGCAGCTGCCACAACCACAACTACAACAGGACCAGTGACAACCACAGCCGCAGCTGACACAACTATAACTACAGCTGACACAACGATAAACACAGCTGACACAACTATAACTACAGCTGACACAACTATAACTACAGCTGACACAACCATAACTACAGCTGACACAACTACAACAGGGCCAGTGACAACCATAAACACAGCTGACACAACTATAACTACAGCTGACACAACTATAACTACAGCTGACACAACTACAACAGGGCCAGTGACAACCACAACCGCAGCTGACACAACTATAACTACAGCTGACACAACGATAACTACAGCTGACACAACTATAACTACAGCTGACACAACTATAACTACAGCTGACACAACTACAACAGGGCCAGTGACAACCACAACCGGAGCTGACACAACTATAACTACAGCTGACACAACTATAACTACAGCTGACACAACTACAACAAGACCAGTGACAACCACAACCGCAGCTGATACAACTATAACTACAGCTGACACAACTATAACTACAGCTGACACAACTACAACAGGGCCAGTGACAACCACAACCGCAGCTGATACA
>OMKK01084061.1:0-16044 GCA_900302305.1 Polymixia japonica | reverse complement strand
AGATAAATCGGTGTACTAAGTGTAGGAGAGTCACAAATAAAGGCAAAAGAAGAGAAGCTAAGTTGTGCATAGGCAGTAATACAGTAAAATCCAATAAAGAATACAGATGCAGTCTGGGGCATGTTGAGGTAGAGAATATCAGTGATAGTAATAAGTTATCAAATAGTAACAGCAGTTATCAGTAGTTATCAAGAGTATGCAAACCAGTAGGACACAGTAAGCCCTAGCAGCAGTGATATTAATATTGAATATTATAAATATAAGGTGTACAGTAACACAGTGAAAGGTGTACAGTAATACAAAAACATAGTATATAAAAAATATGGTCAAGAGAGCGCTTTTTTATGTGCTTTTATGTAGTATATTCACCTCTCTTACTCCTCTGATCCACACTCAATGCACCATTTTGGAAGTTTGTATGAGGAAATAAACAAAGAAAACTGTGTTTGCACAATGGGCTACTGTGTCTGTTAGAGCATTTTATATCACCGACAATCTTTTCTATCCACGCAGTTCCATCCTGGGTCGTCTCCTGTTTTGCCGTGGTCGCAGAAAGTGGAGATGTACAAGGTTTAGCTATTGTTTTTGTGGAGATGTAACAGGTGTCTGTTCAGGCTCCCAGTCATCATGATCCAATTCCACTTTGACGTCGGAGCCCCCATCAGACTCAGCCGGGTCAGGCTTTAGCCGAACAGAAGTGAGTCCTCTGCAGCCATGCTTGATGTTGCTGTAGTATTTTTGTGAAGAGAGCTTACCGCAGGTGAGTTAGCCTGTAGAATTTTACTGATGTATAATTTCCACGCACAATTATTCATTCCCCCACTAAAGTCTTCCTCACCTTCATCACACTATTGTTCTGGAAGTACTTGGGTGTTCAAATTCTAAACACACAGGTCTTTTATTTAGGAAGAGTCATGGAGGGACAAGACTGTTGCATTTAAGACATTTGAGAAATTTTAATTTTAAAATCTCATTGATGAGCAGCGAAGGCTGATCGCTTTTCTAGTGTTAACATATGATTTACAGATGACACAGTTGACTAGGTGGTCCTTCAATGTGGCCAATTTTAATGCCAGGTCTCATGTTGCTGTAAATAGCTGAAGAGCTTCAGTAAATAGCCTTATCTTCCTTAATATAAATCCAAACAAACAACTCTACAAGGTTAACAAATTATATGGCAGGCTAAACAACTTGAGAAGTTCTTTTTTGGGGGATTGAGTTTTGATGTTTTTGAGCTGATACATGCATCCTGGTGCTGCACAATGGCTTCCCGCAATGAATCAAGTCTGAAAATGTTGATTTAAGTCATTTACATGTATTTTAGGCAGAAAACTTTATTTATTATGACCTGACATGACGTGCAGTGTTTCATGCTCTGATGTGGCTAGCCTAGACAGACAGCTGCTAAGTTACTTCCCATGCCAAATAAAACCCTCCGGTTCAATAACTCACTTCACCGCTCTTTGCTTCAGTTCAGTTTTTTTTTCTAATTATGCAACATTTCACTCTTCATCAAATTAGCTTTTTACATCCTATAATATTCTTTCTCCTGAAAATTGTGACATGGGCAACATCTGTACAGTACGCTGGTTTTGTACACTGCCTATTCAAGGGTCACTGGTTCAACCCTATCTACTGTATCTCGATAGCACCCTATACTCACATCAGCTAAAAATGTTGTGGTAGGACATGCAAAGCTTTCAGTTTCCAATAAATAATTTTATTAATGAAAGGTTACAGACATAGCAGGTATATATATATATATATAACATCAATAATAATATGGTGGTAACATCATGTAATAAATATCTAGATATCTTTCTGTTAGGGTGATGAAATATTCTCTTACATCATCCATCCATTTTCTAAACCGCTTATTCCTGGACAGGCTTGCGGTGTTCTCTTACATTAGGCCTCCGAAAATAGCATTTTAAAATAATGAAAACATTCCTTTGTCCAATTAGCCAGCACCAATTATAGAGATAAACATCAGAACCATTGAAAAATAACCGATCAAATGCTGAGCTCAGTCACGTCACGGCTTTTTCTTCTGATGGTTGACATTTACAGAGTATGCAACAGCTAATCAATACTATGGTGATAAAGCATGCTGAGCATTTCCACTAGGAACATTGCCAGGGAACAGCATGTTGTGATCATGTAAAGGTGTTCCTGTGCTGTACTGTATATCAGGGCACGTTGGTACCATCATCAAGCTTAATAGTGCGGACTGTTGCTTTTACAACATGACGTGACAGCGGCACTTAGTCCAAGCCAAGAAGTTGTAACAGACATAGAATGTGATGCTTTTGTTTGTTATTTTCTGTGTGTGTGTGCGTGTGTGTGTGCGTGCGTGCGTGCGTGTGCGTGTGTCAAGTGTGTAAGCGTGCATGTATTCACAGTTGTGTGTGTTAGAAGGAGGTAGAAACACAGCTTAGTGTTTTTGATTTGTTTTTTTTTAGTGTTTTTGAAAAAAAAGAGGATTAATGGTGTATGTAGAAAACGGGCAGCTTTACTAGCTTATCCTGGTATTTTGTACATGTAGCCATTTAAAGTCCTTGATTGCTAACCAGAGAAACTACAGGGGAGGAATGGTCCTGGAGGCGACTCAGGGTATGAATAAAAGAAGAATACCTGTGGTTGTAAGCCTTCACTTGTACCACAGTCACATCTCAAATAGTTCACTTTTCTAAAACAACTTTGCACTATATTCCTTAACAATATACAAGACATATAAGAAGCAAATCTATCCTGTGTTGTCTTTCTAAAGTAGCTACCTTGTCATGGGCTCACACATTTTTAAGTCTTTTGACCACTCCTACATATTTGACGATTGGTGATTATCCACCTGTTGCTCAGCCCACCATGATGGTTGCTTTCTGTCTAGGCACCAGCAGTCATTGCCTGTCTATTCTCCGCACAGCTGTTTTTCTTCCCTTTCTTCCAGTGAGTCACAGTGGAAGGTGTCCCAGACAGGTCCTGGATCAGTTTGGAGTTGAGGAAACGCCTGTAGGAGTCTTTCTCCATCAAGATGTAAATCTTCCTCTGAGCTTCGTCGAAACAAGACGGGTTGGGGCTCTCGAGATTCTGCCTGGTCTCCTCTCTGGTCACTGAGTCTAAGTTCACCTTGAATTAAACAGGAGGTGAATGCGGTTAGAAATTAAATGATGGACAAAGTTGGTTTAAAATGGGACAAAGGTAAATATCCTCATAAAGTAAATTAATGTTTAATAGATCAATTACCACATCTACTCCCTGGTTTAATAACATTTGCTTTACAGTAAATGCTTAATTATATACTAATCAAATATTTCCTAAAAATTGACTTGCCTGATTAAGAGAGTCTGTCTCAACATACTGGTGGTAGATAAGCTTGGCTCTGGCGGCCATCTTGGCAGGCGCGGTCTTCTTGTACTCTTGGCAGGCATTCCAGAACTCCATGTTCTCCTCACTGTACTCTGACCTTAGAAAACTGGTGAAAACCAAACGACCATCTAATACAAAAACAACAAGTGAGACAGAATGGAAAATTAATTATTAATTAATTAATTAATAAAATAAAAAAAATAGTACAATGTCTATTAACGTACTGTTTATATCCAAAATATCAACCAATTTTAGGTCAGATGATGAGTGCAGCTCTAGAGGTATGTGCTACGAACACATTGACCGGGTTTTATCTTCTTATGTCTCCTGGTTTATTGAAATATCAATACCAGAGTGGTGTGGTAATGATGTTGGCTCATAATGATGGTACACAAATATAGTTTGAAAAACTTGCTGTACATCTTGGTCATTGTGTCTGTGTCACACACCTCTACAGCTTTTCATTTGTTTTGGGGTCAGTAGTACAACTATTTCTATCAGTTTTGGTGCATGTATTTTATTCTAATAGGTACTGGGACTGTGGCTCCAGTGGGACTCAACGCAATGCTCAACCAATTGAGCTACTCCCCGTTAAGATACACAGCACAACATGTATACTGCTGATGCTAAGAATGTATACTTGGATACTTGGGGGCTACCATTGAACATAAGATAAACAACAGAAGAGAGGGGCTGAAGAGAGCAGCTGATAGATAGAGTTGGGAAAAAAAGGGGAAAGACATCACAGTGTTGGGAAGCAGTGGAGGAGGCTTTGGAATGAAGCGGGTCACGGCCTAGCTTGTTCTCATGAGGCCATTGCTCCTCTTCTGTGTCCACAAGGACAGCCTTATGCTCAGGGGACTGACACACTCACACGTACTAACACACAGACACACACACGCACAAACACACACAGACAGCACGGCACATAGCAGCAAGCCCTTATGGGCCAGCCAGCAGTGCCTCCAGACACGTAGCACACATCTAGAGCATGAGAATGCATGTGTGCTCACTTTGTATATGAATTTGTATGGGTTTGTTCCAACCGAGTCTCCCTAACTTTCCATTAGCGTCATGAATAAGATCCCTAATAGTCTATAAGAAGACTCATAGACCAGGATAATGCTCCCAAATTAGCAGAGTAACTAGACCATAAAACATTTTAGTCCAACTGCCACAGTTAGTTTCTGTCAGTTCAATAACATAGGAGACGACAGTGGCGTCGCCAGACCCATTTAGCTGTAGCAGTAGGATCAGTGAGAAACAATGATTTCGCCAGTTCAAATGAGCTGTTTATTGGAGGGCTGAGCCACGGCAAAATCATTGACAGACTTGCCTCAAAAACAGAAGGTACTCACTGATGCTCCCACACAGCAGCTCTTAAACATATAGCTGACCCCAGTCTCTCTGGAGCCCTGCTTTTGACAGTTGGAGTAACTTGTTGAAGACTGATGAGAATCGAAGTATAACGCCGTTGTCAGGTGGAAACCTTGTATCTACAACACTTGAGTTTTTGGTTTTTTTACATACTTTTATGGAGATATGAGGTTTCCGCCCAACAACGACAATGAGTATTTTCACCTAGAGATGACAGCATTTTGGGGGTTTTTAAGGTTTTACTTTTGTTTTAGTGCAGAGGGTTAGGGTTAAGGGCGTTGGTAATTTACGGCTGTTTTGGGTTTCAGCTGGTTTCAGCTTGGTTTCATTTTGTTGCTCTAATCATTTACTTTAAAATGAGAAATGATAAAATAAAAATGCCAAAATGTATAATTGATAGTTCTGCTCCACACATAAACAAACTAAACAAAGTAGATGCTAGTACTTTGTAAATTGGTGTTGCTGATAATTACAATCTAACAGTAATAGAGTTGAATCCAAACTCTAGAGCAATTTAAAGTAAAATGTCTTGCTTCAGCACCACCAAAATATGTATTGATATTGCCTATACCCACTCTCAAAGGTTGTAGGATACAACCATTTTTAGTTTAGTTTAGTTTTTTTCTCATGGGGGACCATGCTCCAAACCCCCCTAGCAGGGGCCCCCCTAGGTTTAAACCTCTAGTGACGCCCCTGGTAGCTGAAATAATTAGAATTGAATAGATGGAATAAAGATAATAATAGCATTGATAGATTTAGCAGCTAGGGCCAGAATGGATAATGTGAGTGTCTTTTATTTACATTTACCTGAGGCTCTTACACTAACTTACAGTTAGTGCAATAGAAGAATAAGCTAAATTTCTCCAAAAATTACAATCAATCAATAGTGGGGAATGCAAATTTTAGAGCCCTACGTCCCTTCCTGTGGCCATCTAACAATCATCATTGTTTGTTTTTTTGGGGCAGACTGGGCTCAACTTTTCAGGCCCAAGTCAAGCTCTATTCAGCATGTGGGGCGTGGGACACTGACCGTCACTGTTCATCAGGTTGTTGAAGGACTCCTTCCATTTCTCCACGCCGACTGCTGGAGCAACTCTGAAACAAAAGCAGAAAACAAAAAGGTCACTAAATAATTTTGCAATTAATTAACGCAGTTACATAAATATTTCAGAACCATGTTTATCCAAATAGATTTTCCCACAAGCAAATCTTTAGAATTAGGTTTATATGTATATCCAAATGGTTTATATTGTATAAATTAGACTTCACAAAGCTTCTCAGAATGTGTGTTCATATTGTTAGGTTTTACATTATGTTTATTATTAATAATAATAATAATAATAATAATAATGGATTTAATTTATATAGCACACTTTAAAATACATGGTTTAGTCTGGATTGATCTTATTATGGTGTTGCCAAAATTACATTTTGTCGAACGACCTCTATTTTCTCTGTGAGATTGGATAAAAGAGGTTCATTGAGTTGAGTTATCTATTTATTCCAGTGTGACATCCACACCACCCTGCGTAGAAGAGCCGCTACCTTGAATGTAACAATTTCATCAGTTAGATTTCAATGAAGAGTATTAATGTCACATATCCAAAACACTGTTTCAAAGACTGTCCCATCATATCAACAAAATATGCATAGGGCATACGTTTAGGGCATATGCATACTTTTTTCCATCTGACAGTTCCCCAACATAATTTGCATTAATACTTCCCACAAGCTGTAATTTCCCTAGACAGCATAACAACCATTATCAACCACACCCATTAAACAACCTGAATTATCTTGCTGGTGAACAGTCACTACAGATACAGAAAATTATTTATACTGAGTATATATAATTAGCACTGAATCAGTTGTTCTTAGTAACATGCTATTGCAAGGAAAAGGTCAGGCCAGATGTTGTCGATGCTAACCTGTTCACACACAGCCGTGAAAGCTCTCCCATGGGAATAGGGGCTGACGGTAGTTAGTACATCAGCTTAATACCTTTGCCGTACAAGGAAAACCTTATGGTAGCTATAACAGTAATGGTTTTGGACTCTTAATCAGTGTGAACAAAGGGTTTATAGGTTAATGAACAAAGGGTCTATAGGTTAATGATAACTGGCCTCATACGCAAAATATTAAAGTTAGAATTCATGTACGTGGGTGGTATGGTCTCACATGGTCTAATCAGTCTGTGAACATAAACAAGTTTTATACTTGAATGACATTTATTATATATTAGTGTTCATCACTTCTGAACCCGAGAGAGTCCTTGTGCCCAAAATGTATGTCATACCATGAGTTGCATGTGTTGAGTGAGACGGCAATGTTTGCGGACTCAAGGAAGAATAGTTGGAATAAACAACAATGGACAAAAAAAAATGAACAAATACAATAAATGAATTGGCGTTATTCCCGCTGACCTGTTTGCTCTGGCAGCCTTCTCTTTCACCTGCTTCTGATCCGCCGCCTGGTGGTCAGGCTTCTGGAGTAGGAAGCCAATCTTGTGCTTGATGTCTTTGGCACTGCGGGGAGATGGAAAGCATAGTGAACAAATTGCATTGAATCATTCATATGAATTCATCTTATTCATATTGTCAATGATCGTATGAGAACTTGCTGTGTGTGTGTGTGGAGATATGAAGAGCTGCTTCAAGTAAGCCATTAGAGACATTTTAAAGTAGTTTCCCCAGATGCTAACTTTACATGACTCTTCTCTTTTCATACTCGCCAATGAACTTGCATTCATTTTTCCAGTTTATGCAGAAGGATAAAGCGAGAACAACGGAACAGAACCAATGAAAATTCAGTTCATTTTCAGTATATAATCTATATTCAAATGCTGAGCGATTTAACACCATTGTCTATTCAACGTCCTGTGATACCACATGAGATGGATATCTTGATCCACCTGTTGCTCAACCCACAGCAGTCCTACCTTTTCAGGCATGTTGCAGGAAGTGTTGCTAATCCTTTACACATGGTGGACTTCTATAGATTCGAATCCAACGGAGAGTAAGGTATATTTAACACGACTGTGAATGCCTGACAGCACAGCGACAGTGTGATAATTCTTAGCAGAAGAGGCTTGACAACAGACTTCAGGAGTCTTCTCAGTCAGTGAGCTGAGCTCCACCCCCAACAGTGGTTTTATACCTCCATGCTGACAGAGAACTGACCAATCACACCAGGCGTGCGTGCGTGTGTGTGTGTGTGTGTGTGTGTGTGTGTGTGTGTGTGTGTGTGTGTGTGTGTGTGTGTGTGAAAGCAAGAGTGAGAGAATGGCGGAAATGTACTGCTGACAGTATGCAGAGGAGAGTAAGCCACCATAACAAAAGGTGTTTTCCATAGGAGAAAACCCAGAGTAATTGACAGTAATTGTAAGGACATAACAATGCTCATTTGTATCTGCTAGGAACTAGGAACTAGCTAGGAATTTCCTTTTTGAAATCATCTCAAACATAAATCCAATTCAAACATTAATATTAGTTAGCTAGTTAGTGAGTCAGTGAGTTAGTAAGTTAGGTAGTTAGTTAGTCCTAAGCTGAGAGAACACACTGTTCTGTCCAAAGCAACCTCCAGCCTATGACAAGCATTCCTCCTCTGAGTCATACCTTCCACGGGCATATCATTAAACTCTACATATCCTGGCAAATCTGCCCTTGTGTTTATGATATTGTTTGACTTCTGAAACCTGGAAACTATTTTTTTAATTTTAAGGAAGTACACAGTGAAGATACTGAAATGACAAGAGATGTGTGACAGTACTGTATAGGATGGAGTCCTATAACTCTAACCTTTCTCCAAGGCACGGCAGCCCCAGGATACAACCCATTCCTTCTAAAGAAATTCCATGAGCATCCTCACCAAATATGTTGTTGTTGTTGTTGTTGCTATACAGATGAAAGGCACACAATTAATATTTTTCGGCAAATGGACTGCGCCTTTCTTGCCAAAAAGAACATAGCTATGATTATTCAAAGACTAATCCACTGTATTCAGATATCTTCTCTATTTATGACATCAAAAGAGAGATTAACACATTCCGATCAAAATGAATTTTAATTGTAGCTATCATCTATACAGTACCATCATGACTGCACAAACAAGCATAAATGAATTACAGATAATCCTATGAACTGGCCTAAATTAATTTTCAATTTTTTTTCTTGGCCTAGCCCTCGTGAGAAAACCTGGATGTGCATGTACTGTATGTTTTTTGTTGTAAATGGATTTAAATAATACAAAGCAATCACAGATTCAAAGGTAGGATATTTCGCTAAATCACTAAATTTTAGATTACGGTATTTGTCGAGTTTTTGGATCACATGATACTTTCGTTGCTGAAGACAAAGCTTATACATGACACTACTGAGGGCCCCTAATATAAAGTATGATTTACAATACTACAGGCAGTACAGAACTAGGTCACTCACTGAGGTGAATACCTTTTATTTTGAACAAAATGGCTCGACCTCATAATTGGCTGAGAGTGAAATATGAACAGGAGAGCCAAAAGACCACTATTTCACTTTTTGCTTATTTTATTTTTCTTTCTGAATAGCAAAACCAGGGCTTTGTGTGTCACAACTGTGAGTTGAACAGTCATAAATGACTGAGACCAGTGGAGTCCAAAGTGGAAGAGTAGTCAAATTACATTTTACATTTTTACTCACAACAGTATGACTGATGGTGGTTGTTTTGGTAGCATTAATGATGATGCTGGTGCAGTTTTTCTTGGATGGATTGAATTACCTCTGAAACAGCATTTAGATCAGGCGTTCCAAACCATTTTTGTCAGGGTGTGAGATCCAGAAGGGCGTGTGACATATATAGCTGACGCCAAGGCTACATGGGTTACGTCACAGAAGTAGCACGTCAGTGTCTCACGTCAGGTTTCCATTAGTGTCCACACTGGTTATGTTTTAGCTGCAAACGTGAAATGAAGCCTATTGCGCGAGCAGCCATGTTCTCCATCACTGATAGGGGTAGTTCAAGTGCTATTGAAAGCAGTTGTGCTTTTCCAAATGATGGAGGGAGGACTTTTACTTTGGATCATTTAGAAACTGACATCCCTTCACTGCTATGTCACAAATGTATTGCAGGAATACTTCATGAAATTTAGGAAAGGATTCATTTTGTTTTAAGAAAAGTCCTTTTATTATTATTATCCATGAATGTGTCATTTTGTTATAAATCTCCTGGCATGTGTTATAAATGCATTCTAAATTATAGCGAGTCATTAACTGAAGTGGTACCATAAAATATTTATATACTATCACATTGATGCTACAGTGCATAAGTGTATACGTGTATACCACAAGTTTTCACTTCCCACTTTAAACAGTTTACTCCAGAGCTCCATAGGAAAACAGCCAAAATGAATCATCTTGCATCATGCATGGCAACACAGTTATACTACATCTAGGTGTCAATACCTTCCTGTAATTCCATCACAGGTGGTCCAGAGAGTGCACCTAAACCCTGAAAACACATTACCTTTCAAATGCAAGATGCTTGATTTCAAACTGGCATTGCAAGTGCAGATGCTGGTGGAGTTTACCCAATAGCTAGAATTGTAGCAAATATCTTTTTTTTATTAATACCAATTAGCTTTGCAACAAAAAGTTGAGATAATTAGGACAACCTACGTTTTTTGGAATAAAGTTATGATACATTGAAAATATACTATTCTAGTAAAAAGAAAGCTAAATAAGGTAATTGTTCTTTTATGCTAGGCTACGCTTAAAATAAATGTTCAAATCCATGTTGACACTTCAATGTAGAGTATGTGGTTGGTCATTTTTTGGCTGGGCAGGTTGCCTTGACCATTCATCATAACCTGAGAGGCTAAACTAATTCCACATCTTCAGCCTCACTCCCAGATGATATATAAATGAGATTAAGCTACAGGCAAGGCGGTTAGACATTCAAAGTCTTAAGGATAATAGTGTGATTAATGTATACATGAAAAGAAACATAAGCACATCCTGTACAAATCACTGCCCCGCCTCTTTCCCATTCTCTCCTTCTTTTCTCTCTTTACCTCTCTCCTCGCCTCGCTCTACCGTCCTCTCTCTCCCCTCTTCCGCTCACACATGACCTCATACTGTATCTAAATCCACCTTCCTTTCATCTGATGCCCACAATCAGACCGACGTGTTTACCTCTGTGATCTGAAGTGCCGTGTAACTGGAACAGACACACAAACTTTTCATGTGTTGGCGTTTATGCCTCGGAGGAAAACAAAGTTCAGATGGCGTGCAGCTGATTGGTGTTGTTCTACCGCAATCAAGATGAAAGAATGTGAAAGATGTTTGCGTGTTCTCTCTGCGCAGAAAATCAAAGTATCTGTGTTTTATTTATTTACTGGATGCATACGTAAGTAGTGTAGAGTGTGTGTGTGTGTGTGTGTGTGTGTGTGTGTGTGTGTGTGTGTGTGCACCTGTGCCTGTGCATATATACCATTATGTCCATATGTGTATGTATACACTTTAAATGACAGCTTTGGAGTAATCTCAGCTCTGCCTCATCCTGCTACGGTTACACTGGACATAAAAGCAAGGTGAGAGATGCTGTACTGACACAGATATTCTAACTTTCAGAGCTGGAGAGGTCTGAGTAATCTTTGGCGCAGACATAGTGGACAGCAGTGGGTTTGAGTTTGACGGAGAAAAAGCCCGTACAATCTCGGTTCCTGTTCAAAGCTCGCTTTTCGTCACAATGGTTATGGACGAGATAAACTAGGTGCAACAAAGCGTTGTTTTGAATGTCGATTTCTAGATTATGATTCATGTCTCACAGGCACTCGTCAAGAAGGATTGATCTGCAGACAGCAGAATAGGCCAGGCGTCCACAACATGACAGGTGATGACAACACTGTGCCCTGGTACACCTGTCTGCCTGGCAGCAGCCTCTTTTATCCACGCGTCCACACAGCCCCTCATTATGTGCTGCAGGGACTAGACTGACTGAGCAGGCCACAAAGGTAAAGGTTATCCTCATGTCCTCTCTTCTGGTGCAATTAGACAGTAACTAAAGAAACTATATGGGTAATTATAGGTTCCGAATACAAAAAATATAAGTATTACGAGAAAAGGGGAGACTGGACAGCGAGTGGGCAAAGACAGCATACTTCAGCAGGCAGATGTAAAACTGAATGGTGAAACCCTTTCAACTACATCTCATTTCATATGATGCAACGTGAAAGTAACAATGCTTATGGTTAAATGAGATTTGTAATACAAAAAAATGTAAACCTGCAAGAGAAAGGGAGACGTGGCCCCACATGATACAGTCATCCTGGTGCTGCACAATGGCTTCCCACAATGAAGTCCCAAAAAAGGCCATTTAGGCCATTTAAGAGGAAATATTCAAAGCCAACATAAATGGACCACCAACCCCTTTAACATAACATTTAACCAGATGGTGTAAGACAGAGAAATAAATGACTCAACAATTATCATGCTATTTTTTCATATACATTAATATCTTTCCAAACCAGAACTCGATTAGATATTACATAACATGCCACTGAGGCCAACCTTGACAGCTGGTTATGTGATAAGAATTATAGTTTGATATAAAAGAAATCCTTTATTTCTATTTTGGGTCTGTGCTTTGAGTCATATTGCCAAAGCAAAGCATCCAAATTAGTTTCTACCTATTTCCTGTGTTGTTATTATGAGATCACGAGTTCACCACGAGAATCGCGATCATGAGAATCCATCTTGTCAGGCTTCAAGTTAATGTGATTGTGGCTGAACCACAGCTGGTTCGGGCCAATCAGCATCCTATGAGGAACTACTGGCAGCTATGGGCGTGGTTTAGCCCGTGATAGACAGTGATAGACAGATGGTTTATCCAATCACCTGCCAATTATTTTTTGAAAGTGCCTGCCCTTTTCTAAACAGTTTCCAAGGATGACTTCTCAGGTGGTTCTGTGTAACAAACCATCTGGCACATCGGGTTAGTGTTGTTATGGTGAAGACAATAATCAGTGAAACAGTGTTACCAGCATTTCAATGTATCTTAGCCAACAGTTCAATTGGACATGTTAAACTTAAAAATTGAAAATTGACATGCATATTTGTGTGTGTGTGTGTGTGTGTGTGTGTGTGTGTGTGTGTGTGTGTGTGTGTGTGTGTGTGTATGTCTATGCATGTTTGAATGGACGGCTAGTGGAGAGAGGATTGTGGGCTGTGGGTTTGTTAAAGTGGATGTATTCTGCTTGTATGTTTGTATGCACACGTGTATAGGGTTGAATATTTTTTAATGAGAATTTTTTTTTAAACGGTATTTCCTTCACAGTGCCAGTATAACTACTGTAGAACTACTGAGAAATTAATTTGTGATTCTAGGGGCTATTATACATTAGAAGATAGACTGTTGCATGTCAGATCAATTTTCTCAACATTTTATCCTACGTTTGCAGATTTTGCATTGTGCCTCAGTATTTATTTTAAAGGTCCTATTGAAAATATATTTAAAGGTCCTATTGAAAATATATTATGATTGTGAATTAATAATTTTAAAATTTTGGCGGTACTGTGTATCTCTGTTTATCTCTGTGTACGATGTCTGAAATTTGGTTCCTGCGTCTAACAAGGCTTATGAGCCAGTAGTATAACAACGTTGGTATCACGTGGTATCTCTGTGTCCTCAGCGATCAAAAGTCTTAGTAGTTGCCAGTTAGCTATTAACTAGCGTAGCTTAATCGTTCAAACAACAATAACCCATAAAATTACAATTTGGCATATTTAGACAGAATCAACAACAACTACCAATAGCCATAGTCCTTACAACCGTAACTAATGTGTTGTCACCGGTTAGATTGTCAAAATTAGAAAAATAACATCTTAAATCCCTGCGGAGTTACGTTAGCATTAGTGACTGTTGTGTCCAGTTACCTAACATTATAGTTCCCTCAAACAATGTATAATGAAGATGCGCACCAGAGGGGATTTAGAAGTGGGTTACGCAATGCTGACTGAAAAATAAGTAGGTATACACCGTATACCTGTGTATGCCCTGCACTACACTACTTAGATGACAAGCTAAACGTTACATAAAGGTACATGTAGGCCATGTATCGACCTAGATTTTTAAGTGTATAAAGACAGGACAGTGTATACCCTGTACCTAACATATTGAGCCAGTTTTTTTTTACCATATCAATGTATTTAATATCACACATTTAGAGTTACCATGAGCGATACATGCACATAGCCTTCCACATACACACATTTCACACACTGTGTTTTGAGAAATTTGTTTTTCAATTTGTTTAACAGCTAAATTTCACATCAAGCTGTTCTTAAAAAAAAATTATAATTAACAGTTATTTATCTTGGGAAAGGGGGATGTTTTTTTGAGAGGAAATGCCAGGAAATCTTGTGGGTTCCTGCCATTCAACCCTACACATGAGTGCATTTGTGTGTGAGAAGAATCCAGTGGTTCTACAATTCCATATATATATTGATCCAAGGATCATGTCTGCCCCTCTGACTGTGCTATGAGTTCACCTAGAGGATATGGGCCCCATAAACCACTTCAGGTGACAGGGATTAGCCCTGATAGCTGTGTCTTGGTAAATTATAGCAGTTTCACCTCTGGAGAGGTGACAGCAGGGGCAATATTAGCCAACTACTTCATTTCCAGTGGGTTTGGAGAGGGCAATTTCCGCTGGAGCCACATCTCTCATCTGTTGGAAAGTGACATCTGTCATTTGAAGAGACACTTTATGTGACAGACGTGTCTGTCAAGTAGATCGCCAAGATGAGAGGAGGGAGAAAATGAGATGAGGGAGCACATCTCTCAGTGAGAGTGTTTAAAAGAGCATCATTATTATGATAATACGCACATTCAAGTGTGTTGTTTTTAAGTTGGTTCGTGTACCATCCAACATTAAATTCTGTTGTCAATAAGCTTTTGAGAAGCCTGAGTGAGATGATCAGCCTCTTATCCTTTTTATCTTTTCATTTCTTGGTATTAGCTCAGTTTCCACTGTAAAATGTATAATATTGTATTCATTCATATATACATTTGTGGTCATGATATGAATCACCACATGAACAGTATATCTCTGAAGCACCCTTAAAGCCCCATTGTGCAATATTCCCTTTCTACTGATAGTGAAGGGGAATTACAACAACAGCTCAAAACAAGCTGGACTTTTCTCCTCTCCTGTAGCACCTCTCCATTGGTCCTCTCCCCTGTCCATCAAAAACCTAACACGCTACAGATTCTTGGGAGGAGTTTAGAGTCAGCCAGCAATGTAAACATGGTTTAGAAAAGAGGGAATATCAACACACTGGCCGACCTGCAGTGGCAGACATTTGTTGCAGAGATCATATTTCACATATTTCACTGAACACACAATCTTTTCATGTTATTTTAACATAAAATATATCGCACAATGTGGCAAAATATCACACAGTGCAACTTAAATAGGAAATAGTTATTATACAGAATCAGAACATGTTGGGTATGTTAATTTAATCAGTGAGATGATAATATCCATCCGGCCCAGTTGTCCTCCCCTTTTGACTCACTCGGCGAGGACAGCGTCAGGATGTCCTCTGTCATCCACTTCCTGCCTGTGGCTGATACCTCTGCCGTGACATCACCAGCAATTCATCTGCCTGCCCCTGCTCTGTTATCCACAGAAGGAGAGTGAAAAACAGAGAGAGTGAGGTGGAGAAGGATATAAAAGGGTATGCATTTTATGAGACAAAGAAAGAAAGAAAGAAAGAAAGAAAGAAAGAAAGAAAGAAAGAAAGAAAGAAAGAAAGAAAGAAAGAATACTGTTCACATAGACTACAGGTGCATTGCTCCTCGCCTGCCTTGCTTGATGTTTTGTATTCCCGCCAAATATCTATCCAAAAGGTGTGCTTGATTTTCGGCAATGTGAACTGGACCAACACAATGTAACAATATGGTGGATTCTGGTTCAGACGTTTTTTTAAGCCAGTTATATGTGAAAACATCCTAAGAGCTTACCGTAAAGAAGGCTTTACTTATGTGCCTTCTGTTTCCCAGTCATGGTAATTAGCATATCAAAGACAAAAAAACAAGCAAGCAAACCTCAACCTCAAGCCTCAACCAAATGACCCATAGAGCAGTGTTGTTGGTTGTGGTGGGTGGATCAATGTTTTTAAGCCTGGTCAGTCAGTCAGTCGTGGCTAGCTATAATGAGCTATGATGGGCCTACATGTGGAACAGCACGCAGGTCCAGATGTTTATCAGAGCACGTTGTTAAGTGATGACCTCGACAGCTTTCATCTGTTGCAAGGGCTGCAG
>OMKK01084059.1:19653-34324 GCA_900302305.1 Polymixia japonica | reverse complement strand
CTCCTCACCAACACACACACACACACACGGCGGAATAAGGTGCGGCTGAATGAATGAGGCCAAGGATGTGGATATTGATGGCTCTATCAGGGCACTACCACTCATAAGGCATCAGCTGCTCACTTATGTGTGTAATACTGACAGCCAGTTTAATAATGGCTGTCGTACATCCGTGAAGGAACTGTTGGACCTTCGCTGCTCACAATGGATTGCACTGCGCTTGTTTACCCCGCATAATTTTCTGTTGGGAAGACCACGGCTGTGACGGGCCGGGTCAACAGACCTTGAGGAGTACTCATAGCAGCCTATTAAAGATGAATGCTCCTCTGGGGGACAGGACCGCCACCGCTACAATCCACGCAGCCTGTAATGGATGCTGATTCCATAATATTATCATGATCTCCTGCACATTAACCCTGATTTCATGAAGAGGCCCATCCTGGCTCACAACACGGTATGCACAGAAAGACGTGATGTGACTGGATGACAGGCAGAAGGGGAGAGGAAGTAGAGGTCCTTGACTCATACAGTAGCTGTCAAGTCTAATAAGGAACTCCCTCTCTCTCCCTCTCCCTCTCTGCCTTCCTGCTCGCTTTCTCTTTTTATAAATTATTTGCCTGTATCCAGAACAAACACCAACCCTTAAAGGCACAATCCGCGATTGGTTTCAACGGTCACATCGTCCCACTTCGGTTTGTTTTGTAAACAGTGTGTTGTGACTGTTTGGAAGCATTTCACTGAACAGAAAACTTTTAAAAGCCACTCAAACATGGGGACTTCCTTTGTATTTACATCTGAAAATTCACTAAGCGAAAGATGGCTGATCTTGACTGAGGCAGCGTGCAATTCAGTACAACAATATTGTTGTAATTCCCTGCTTAGCTGCAACAGGGAACTACTTAAAAATCAATTGTGGATTGAAATTTAGAAATTAACCTCTTGTTAATATGAAGAGTTTAGCTCAAAAGCTAGACCATTTGAAACACGTTACACCTGGTCTTACAGAAATATAATGTGATAGCACAAAAACTGTCACTTAGATTCTTAGTTGACAAAATGATGACATAAAATTGAAAGATATTTAAGTTCAGTTGATGTTTTATTTTTTATATCTCTATTTTTCTTTTCACTAAACAGATATATAGCCATTTGGAAATGAACCCTTCATATTAACACAACAGGTTGTTTACGAAACCTAACAACTTTATGCTAATAACATAGGGGCATGTGGCTTGACACCCAAAATGTACCATATGAAGGGTTTAATTCCCAAACAAAATATATCAATCCATTTTAATAAAATATTTGCTCCATGAAATTCATTAGTCAATATTACAAGGACAATCTCATCCTTAAAAGTATTACCCTTTTGTAAGCAAAGGTATTTGGTTTTCTAATAACTTCAACTGTATTTCAAAATGAGTTATACATTCATGCCAGCGGTCATTTTCTTCTAGTTGGTGCCATTTTGTTTCCAAATGGTGTATAATTCATGTTTCGAATAAAACTCTTATTCTTATTGCATTTTGGAAATGGATCTGCCTCATGACCTTATGCCGTGTGATCCCCGCTATCTTTCCTGCCACTGTACATTAGTGAAGCAGAAATGCCATAAAAGTAACCTTTCAAAATACTGCCTAGTCTATTGAGCTTGAAATAGGCCTAAAAGTCACACTGTACCTTTAGGTCCCTGATGTATTATGTGTTATGGGAAAATGTCTGCTTATCTTAGGGATGGGCTGAGGTGTGGGAGTATGGGCAGATGGTAAGAAGATCAATCATCGAGGCAATACGCAGATGCATTATAGGAATTATGCAAGTCTGTAATTGATATTCATTGAAAAATATAATTTGACATAGCAGGAAAAAGTAGGATTTCCCATCTTCCATAGGCTTGCCAAGAGGTAGCGCGAAAGTACAATGAGCTGCTTTATTGACAGCCCAGAGGAACATGATTCCCTTCAATGAATATCATTTGGCATATTCCAATCCCATGCCCTCAATAATTTACAGTATTGATCTGAAACAAAGTCATACACTGTGAAGTGGATAGACGTGTACAGTACTTTCATTTAATGGTTTAGTGATCTGTGGCGCTGATTTTGTACACAACATCAAACAACGATGGATATACATCTGAATTGCCTGGCCTGTAGGGAGTAGTGACATAGGCATCAATCGACATGAAATGGGGATTGCAAGAAGATATATGTCATGCAGTATTGATACTTTGCATTTGACATCCCTGGCGGTATCAAACGGTACAATAAAATGCATTATTTGCCACATAAACACGACATAAAAGGAAATCACCTCATCCACATTTTTGAACAATCTGAATAATTTTTTTTTTCCAAATTATTAATGTTATTGCCCCTCTTCTTTGACATTTCCAATCAATTACAGATCGTATCCAGGTGATTTAATTCGATTTCATGTTGCAGTGGAGCGATTTTGGGACGCACGGCATTAATCAAAGAATTACGCGAAGTGGAACGCAGCGGAGGCCTGTTGTCGCTGTTACAGCCCAAATCAATCAGACTCCGCAGAGCCTCCTCTGAGCACACAAGCCATTTTTTATTCTCCTGATACGGGTGTATCTATCTGTGGCCCAGCGACAATACAGAAGCACCAAAAAAAAAAAAAGAAAAAGCTTTTCTGTTGCTTCGATGTAAACCCCGAGGACATACGAGCGAGCGCAAGACAGATACCCCAGCCCTGCGTAGTCAGTCAAACGAGACCAACCTCGAAGAGACCCCGCCTCCAGGGATATGCAACATTTACACCAGGAAAAGAAATGCAAGCCATGTGCATTGGCATTAATCCCATGAACAACATTTACCGAAGCATTCCCTTACTGTGTAAAAACTCAACACTCGATAACCAATAAGTAGAAAAAGAAAAAAAATCTGTACTTTACGGAGTGTCCTGTATATGAGTGATAGAATTGTCAACTTCCTGAACCCAACCCCCCCCCATCATCCTCCCAGCCGTTCAGACTAAAAGGTATGTTGCAGTGAGCGTTCTATAATTGGGAATATCAAACACGTTGCATCCACTTCCACGAGCCCACCAGTGAATTAAACTCATCGCTCTAATCTTGATGGGCCTCGTTCCTCTTGTTCCACAAAGATGGATCATGCTGCTTGCCAGGTGAAAGTCATATTCTACCACCCACTGTGTATGTGTGTGTGTGTGTGTGTGTGTGTGTGGTATACGGATAACAGAAGTCCATATAATAGTATAAGTATAACCCATAAGGCAGTATTTCCCAGGACCTCCATGTGTTCAAAGTTCCAGTAGTGCACAGGTAGTTAAAAATGACTGAGCTCGTAATTCAGATGTCTGGAGGTTTTCCAAGATGCTTATCTAACCACAGAGCAATTAGCACAGCACTCGAAGACTGATTTGACCGCACAGGTCACCTGATCCCACTGCTAATGTAACATAGCAAATTCAACTAAAGCAAAACAAAATGTTGACATTGCACATACTATCTAATATAAAGGTACATTGATTTAAGTCTTCCTCGTGGGTGCTTTATTCTTCTACAACTCAAACATACAACTCAAACATTTGTATCTCAATCTGCAGAAGAAGTGCTTAGGTTTGTGTTGTTTGAAAACAAGCAGGCTGGGTGGATTCCCACTTCATCCTTCTGTCAGTCTAGCAGCAGAAGCTGCTGCAATCCCCATGAGAACTGACTCCATTCACACCTCTGAATGACACACACTTCATCCACACTGGGATGAACAGAATAAAATATTAAACCCGAGCGCTGCTATCCTATCCACTTCATGAAATGCTCCGCTTGGTTCTTAAGCAAACAACGATGACAGCCAGACGCTTTTCCACGCCAAAATGTTCTCAGACCGCCTACCATATTGAGAGTGGTGAGACGCTCATAAACAGTTAGCTAATAACCTGAAGTGATCCTTCTTTTAATTTGCCCGAGTCGTATGTGGGCCCCTCTTATCAGCGGTGTCATATGTGCTCCACGTTGCCTCTCCAACAACAGACTCCCAGCAGGGGACCAGAGGATTAGACTGGAGGCTTTCACTGACATCCCTTGAAAGCACACGACTCAGCATGTCGCCTCCAGTCTGCTGGCAAAGACCGCAGCCCATTCAGACCGAGGCATCTCACTGAGCCAGAAGCAGGCTGCCAACCCAGCTGGCCAGTAATTAGCCTATTAAAATGGAGATCCAGGTAGAGTACAAGTAGAGCAGCAATATGAAGATCAACCATATTCATATTTGAGGCCCCGGGGCAATGTCACACTGGATTTATACTGTGGATCTTTTTTCATTTCTGTTGGAGACTGGAGTCACAATGTCCTCTCAGTTCATCTTCCAGCTATGGAAAAATAGTAGTTGATGCTATTATGCTGCTATGCCCTTTAGGGCAGAGAGCATTGTTTGAGGCCATACAGTAAAGTCAGCATACAATAAAGTTTGACCTTGTAAATATAGAGCAGATGTCAGCTTGAGGCGATGCGTTCACAAATTGGGTGATTTCTTTTTTTTTTAGATGCTTTGAACCTATTGTCCATAGACGATATAACCAGGGGTGGTGAAAAGGAAACTGATCAACTACCAGCATGACATCATTAACTCCAGTGGGAGAGACCATCCTTCTCCTTGAGGAATTGCTGCCCATCTGCACACTATCAGTCTCTGGTGTTACTATGTTGAATCACTGGCTATATCAACCGCCTGGAACCACAAAATTAAGCTCTTAAATTTCCCTAACAGCACTTGATGAGTGATGAATCTCTCTGGCTCCCGGGCACTCTCATCCTTTACCAAAGACATGCTGATTGTCTTTAGACGGCCCTCTGTCTGGCTGTTCTCTGAGTCTGCTGCTACACAGCATATACCTTACAACTTCATGTCATATGGATACTGATGGGATAGCGATGTGAGAAACAGAAACGGCGTACGGTCTGAGTAACTCCAATCAAGCCTTTAACGCCGCAATCGTCCACATGTCAGAGCACACGGCGTCAGGTAGCCGAGGCGAGCGGAGAAAGCGCTGCTCTTCTGACACCGACACCGTTGCAAGGCGTGAACAGAACAAGGGAAGTGTTGAGTGGAGGAAAACGCACTCGTCTCTCTGGGCGGCTCGATTGGCGCTGGGAGGACAACCCGAGTCTTCAGTCGGAAAACAACGCAGCCTTTCTAAACCGGTTTGATTTGATTGAGGCGACTAAGTGAGAAAGGTGCAAAACTGCGGTGACAGGTAGCGACGGGACCGAGCGATCGCAGAGGCAAATGTCCACGTTGATTTTTTCTTCCCACGCTTTGGTTAGCAGTGAGAGGCTAGAGAAAAGAGAGAGCAGGCGAGAAACAGCTGAAGGTAGAAAAAAAGGACAAACAACTAATGATGTCCGTTTAACGCATGACCCACAGAGACACGCAGACCATTCTGAGCTCAGAACACTCGGATAATAAATTTACATTCTGGATCGCTTCAATCAATACTCCCATTATGCCCTAATCAATTGACCATTAACAAGCTGTTTCTCAGCAAATTACTGAGCATGGATTGCCTCTCACTAGTTATGCAGAGCAAGAACAGGTACTGTAAAACCATAAAAGTCAATTACGGTATATGAGACGCACACACACACAAGCTTAGTGCACCCTCGTGAGAAGAGAGCTGCAGAAAAATGTTCACCGTTAAAAGTCATCAATTCAATAAAACAACTGTTGTTTCACAAACAAACACATCTATCAAAACATTTAATATTTAATGACCCAGAGAAGTCTAATTCGACCCTTCACGCCAGGCTGACAAGTCGAGACGTCTTGTTATCTCCCCTCAAGCTCCAACAACGCTCCACTGCACGGCGAAGGACACGGCCATGTTCTCTACCGGACTTACAGACAAGACAGGCATATTTCCTCTGCATGGCCAGGCGAAGAAATGAAGAACTTCTAACTTTGACATTTTTTTGCAATGGCAAGTTGGAAGTTTGAGCAGCGTACCAGCTGTGCCTTTAACTAGCATGGACTATTTGGGGAAAGTGGAAGACAGAAAGTATACGAAGGCTGAGCCTAAAAATCACAACCTCATTCAATCGTTTTGACATTTACACCCAATTAAAGTGCAGACAAAGTTTTAAATCTAACATGCTACTCTGGCGTCAATAGTTTTAACGCTTAACACTTCCATGTAGGATTTGAAGCAAGCTTATATTGCGTATCATTCTGTTTAAACAAAATACTAACCAAAACCTACAATAACAGCGGTGTCACAACAGAATTTAGTACCACGCGGCCCCTGTATGGCATCTAAACAGACACAAGAGGGCTAATCTCCTACACCCTGTGCCTCCTTAATCTCTTCAGCCAAGTACACAAACTGAACGGAGAGATGGCTTTATCCCCGATGCGCTCTTCCACTGTCTGGGCTCCAGAGGTGTGGGTGCGGAGATAAACGAGGTAGAAGGGGATTAAAACGTCCCAAACGTTGGGGCTGTTTAATTGAAACCTCCCGCGGGACTCTGCAGAGGGGGGCGGCGAGGGCGGGGAGGCTGTCTGGGGAGCTGCCGCTGGGAGCTGCCCATAGGTAAATCCATTCCCTCAATGCCTCTCAATAGAAGATGATGAATTGGGTGTCATCAGTATCCCCGCTGGGAGACCGGGGCGTGCCGTCACCCGTTGAGGCGCGCCGAGCGCGTTGTGGCCTTTATGTCAGCAGCGCTTGCGACGCCGCAGTACTTCCGTCCAGGGGGCGTCGCGCTTTGATCAATAATTAATCTTAACGTTAAAAAGCATTTTCTCCGTGCGACAGGCATCTGTGTTACAGAGGGGGAGCAAGAGGGGCCGCAATTTGACCACGAACGGGCCTGACTGGACCCTGCTCAGATACTCTGCTGGGCAAAAAAAATGGCTAATTATCCCAAAGTAAGTCCTTTGATTCTACGAATAGATCTGTCACAGCTGGGTGGGAGACACGGAGAGGATACTATGCCTTACAGACATGCTAACCACACTCTGATGAGCATTAATAAATATACAGTCAATCAATTGTAAGACAAGGACTCCTGATGTGTACGCTGTGTCCCCAACTAAACATTCTGTATAATATACCATTAGTTATCATGACTATAGGTCTAGTGGGATTTGTGTATCAGTTTCAGGAAGTATAACTGGATATATCATCACCAATAACCTTATTGTATCTGATGTTCAGACTGAGTTCTCTATCATGTCTTAAAGAGAGCACAGAGCCGTGACACTGACATAGCTGAGTGATGGCTTCTGTCAAATCAATGAGATGTGAAGAAGTGGTGCGATGATGTTGCATCAGCAAGCATCCTTTGTCTTCTTCTTCAGCGAGATGGTGATTGATGAGGAAGGGGCCATTTTGTCCAAGGTCAAAGCACTTTATGTGTCAGACACAAACTTACATGTCCTAGAAAAAAAATGTGAAAACACTCCAGTGTAAACTGGCTATTGGTGACACATTTGTTTGAAAATGAGCATTTGAACAAGTACATACATTTCATAACTGCTCTGTCAAGGATCAATATACAGTATCACCTCTAGCATTTCAGTTTCAGCAGCTTGTAAGATCCTGCAGTGGGCATATTAACTACTCAGTCAAAACTATGCACACCAGGATGTGAAAATCAAACAGATATTATCTTGTAATCAGTTATAACAGGCAGAGTTGCCTCTCCGCTGACACACCAGGACTGTAAAACGAGTAAACATCCCACAATGACCTGTAAAAAAAATATGAATTACAAGCCAGCAGATGACTAAAGAAAAAAAAATGAAAAAAGGCCTTTATCATTTTAGAGGGGATGGATGTTCATTAAATGCTAAACAAATGGCACTTAGTTTTGATTCAAACTGGAAGCAGTGCCTACCAGGGTGAGAGCCACCAAAACTCGTCAACATCCATTAGCTAAAGTGAAGCTCACACTGTGAGCTTTTTGCTACTGCTCTTTCAGGTCATGCGTTTCTGGTGTTATGATGCTAGCCAGGCATTGAGTTAAAAGCACAGAGTTGAAGTCAAATTATGTGAATTTAATTTAATGTAAAAGCCAATTCAACTCACGTTTTTACCATAAGCAACAACTGCTCAAAAAAAAACACAGAATAGCTTAGCAATTATTATTGTTATTTTACACATGGTCATAGATCTTAATTGTTACTAAACTTCTGGCATTCCTGCCTCATCCTTAACTCACTGGTGCATACTCATGTTTGGATCTTTAATTAATTTAGCTCTGAACATTAATTAGACGAGAAAATACTATTTCTTTTTTTTGTTAATCAGATTAGAGATGCTTACTCGATTCTCAATTAGCTGCTTAATTAAAGCTCTATGAGCTTGTTTGTGTGAAATCCAGTTTGTTCCAAAGCTAATACCCAATATGCAAATTTTTTGAATGGAACAGGCCAGGGTCATTCAGCAAGAGAACTAGCAAACAATTGAATCAGTCTGTGTTTAGTTCCTTTGATCAACAGGGAATCAAAGTATGGAGGTCATTTTCAAAGACAAAGTTTGGCAAATCGTTTTTGTAGGGCCAGTAAATTAGAAGCTTATTTTCCACAAAGCTAAACTACTGTAATAAGAACAGATTCCTTGGTTTTCTCTTGAGGGGTAATGGGCGAAATGCTGTTGCCCATCCATGCTAAATCCAACACATCTGATTAAAAGAGAGTCACTTGACATGCAGTCATCAATTATTCCTTGAACTTCCTAAAACTACCTCAGCTTATATAGGTAAGGGCATTCTTTTAGTCAGTGGCAGACTGAGATATAATGTGATGGCTCATTAAGGAAGATGAGAGGTGGAAAATGACAGCGTCACTTCTGCCCTTAACCATCTGGTGGCACTGTTCCAGTTTCTAAAGACCCAGGATTATGTCTCATATCCAGTTCCATAATAGGACCAAATGCTGCCATGCCCACTGAACAAAGACTTCTGCCTTTGAGACGACATCCAACTTATCATAGTCGTGTTCCAATTCTCACAGTTAGGCTGAACATCTCCAGTTCTTTTACATGCTTTTAATCTTCTTTGTTCTCTACTATATCCCACAACGGTACGGAGTGGGATTCTGAACCCCCTTCACCAACCTTAGGCTTCAGCCAAGTTCATTCTGGGCTATATTTTTGGAAATTCCTAATCATTGAGATGCAGTAGAATCTAAATACTGCATAATTTATGACTTTATATAATTGGATGTATCCCTTTACAACGATATCAGTGGTGAGTAAGAACTCTGTAATTGACAGTTCCGCATTAGAATTCATTAGGCGTAAATGGTGGAAGGTTTCATTATGTAGTAATAGAGGAAAAGGGCTCATTTTGACTGGCTAAGACCTCGCTATTACAGTCATTCTTAATTTCATTTAGATAACATTATTTTAACGTTAATAGCAATCCTCTTTCGTATGGCTTATGATTCCTCTCCTCTCCTTACTGTATTTTGTAGCACTCCTCTGCACACTCACAGCAGTGCTACGTCTGTGGTTAACAACAGTCCCGAAGTCACTTCTCTAAATATGCATATTTAGATTCAAGACGTGAAATTGATTCAAGATTCGAAATCATTAACTGTGAACAAACCTCCATCAGAAAAAAGTCTTGACAACAGAGCTAATGCAGGCCTTAAGGTAAGCCTCCTTTGTGTGACATGATGATTTAACAGCAGTGAGTTGCACCATGAGCTACTGCCCTCCATAGAATCAGAACGCTCCTCCGTGTGAAAGGGGGTTCAGCCAAGCCCCTTTTCTCTCTGAGTGGCAGCGACCCCCCTCCCCTCTCCCCGCCCAGTGTTTTGACTGTCAGCAGACCCTCCTCGCCTCCCCTCCTCGCCCTCCGCAGCCCTAATGAGCCATCTCCTGGGGCAAGGCTTTACCCCCGCTAGGGGTAAAGAGGCCATCATGTTGCTCATCTAAAGACGACACATAGCCATGACTTCCCCCTAATTGTGTGCCTGTGTTGCCTCATTTGTTTTCGTCGTTAAAAATTCAGCCCCGCATTTTCCCCCTCCCCGCTGATAGACCGGCTGTAAGCAATTTGGAGGAGCAGATCGTTGCTGCTGGCTTGGAGGGGCTTTGAGGCCCGTCTCTGATGTATGGAGACATCCAACGGCCTCACAAACAAAGGCAGAGACTTGCAAGGTAAAATAAAACTGCTAAACATAAACAGTATTCATAAGGCAAACACGCCCATGCAACACACACACACATGCACACACACACACACACACACACACTCAAAGACACGCAAGCATGTTGCACGCGCACACACACACACACACACACACACACACACACATACACGCACATACACACTTCAGTGCAGCCCTGGGGACTGTTGAATGCTGTCTGTGGCACATTTCAAAGTAGTAAACATCAAAACCAGACTGACTGAGACCTGTAGGAGAGGAGGCCTTCAGCAGGCACATTAAATATTGATGCGGTAAAGTTATGCAGATTGTTTATTGACCGGCTTCAGAAAGAAAATGGGGAGAGAGAGAGAGAGAGAGAGAATCACGTCTGTCTGGCCAGCACCATTTCTATTGTAATTAGTTTGGTTGATTTCTGAACACTATTTGAATGTACTCGCCTACCTCGTCATGACAGCCGGGATGTGACCGCCAGAAATAAACAACCAACTGAAAGAATAATTAACTGAATATGCTGTCTTGTTAAAGTGCTTGTCTGGAATAATGCTTAAGCTAGCGCAGAATAGGACCCTGGATCTCGACAAAATTAGTCTGTAATACCTCAATCACACACAATTACGGCTGATTCAATGTAAACGCGGCCCTCCTCTGACACTTGACTCGGCTGTGACATTTGCCAGGTGGCGTTTTGCCTTCACCGTGCTCTGTTCAACATTAGTCTAATGCCCCGGAAACATCCTGTTTCTACAAATAAAGGCAATTAGAGCAGGAGAGTACACGCGACAGTCAGAAGGGCTACATTTTGCACAAATCTTGATTTGACTTTAACTCCTGGTTCAAGAGGGAAGAGCCTACAGTATGTACAGTATGTTCAAACAGAGGTTACTGTACGCAACCGTCAAGCACCACGAGGCATAAATAGGCATGACTCGTCTAACGAGCCGTGGTTACATCTGAGAGCGCTACATACAGGTATGGCAGTTGAGCCTCCAGCTAAAATAAAGGATCTAGGATCAAAGGATCACATTATTGTACAAAGAAGAGATGCCGGCAAGCCAAGGGAACAAGAAAGCGAGGCATTCAAATGATAATATTTCATCTCTGAAATGAAATCAAAAATGATCTTACTGACACATTTCTGCGTGTTACAAATCTTACAGGAGACTATTACATGAGAAAACCTGCGTGCCGCTGAAGAATTATTTCTACTTTTTGTAAGCACACATTTGTTACACATGCAGGATTTATTAAAGGTCAGCTCTGAGGTGAAATGTACCACTCTGTTGTGCTTCCACAGAAAAAGTAATGATGTCTGAATATGCAAAACATACAGTCTTAGATGACACGTCATATTGACTGAATAGTGATTTGTCTGTGTATTGATCACGATATCACTGTCTAGCCTGGTGGGGAAGGGCTTTCACTGCACTGTTATGTGGGAGCGCTCTGGGCGTCATGGTTACCTAAAGCTAGGCAAAGCCGGTAGCAAAACATCTACCATCATTATAGTGTCTCAGTGACGATACTGTAGCAACGCCAACCATAATACTAAAATGTATCTTTCCTCTCTGACGGCCAACTTGTATGTCAGAGAACTTTCACTACATGTGATAAAGGCAAGACTAATTACTGAGTTGCAAATGTTGGATTAGCGTCTGTCAGCAATGCCATATACTGAAACCCTGGATGGTGGGAAATGAGGTGTTCTGTGTGGAGATATGATCTTTCATGCTGTCATCTTTGACAACAGCTAAAAAAATAAAGCTTGCATCAAGTACTATATACAGTATATATATATATATATATATATATATAGTACCAGTCAAAAGTTTGGACAGATCTTGCCATTCATCTGAATGAGAAAGTGTGTCCAAACTTTTGACTGGTACTTGTGCATTTAAAGTTCTTTAAATTTTCTGCATCGACTGACCTTCATGTCTTAAAGTAATGATGCTTTGTCATTTCTCTTTACTTAGTTGAGCGATTCTTGCCATAATATGGCTATTTACTGTATACCAACACTACCTCGGCACAGCACGGCACAATGCTCTCAAACGCGTTAAGAAGGCAATGAATTCCACAAATTAACTTTTGACAAGGCACACTTGTTAATTGAAAACCATTCCAGGTGATTACCTCATGAAGCTGGTTAAGATAATACCAATAGCAAAGCTGTCATCAAGGCAAATGAAGAATCTAAAATATGTTTGTGTACTACATAATTCCATATGTCTTCCATATGTAATTCCAGTTTTGATGTCTTCAGTATTGTTCTAAATTAGTAAAAATAAAGAAAAATCCTTGAATGAGTAAATATATATATATATATATTTAGCAGTCATGTTCATAATCATATTCAGATAAATTGGACTAGACTGCAAGTACATCAACATGAGGATCCTTGAGCCAGACAGATAATGCCGGCTACCTGAGAGACTTGTGAGAGACAAGTCATGCTATCAAACAGCATTGAGATGTAAATTAATTTCAGAGTGTTTAATCAAGGGAGGGAGGGATCTATTGTTTTACAGTCAGACCACCTGCTTCAGACAACAGGGGAGGGAAGGAGGGATGGAGGGAGGGTTAGAGAGGGACAAGGAGGAAGGAGGAAGGAGAAACATAACACCATGACTCCCGCTGTGCACAACAGAACGAGAGAAAGGGAGAGACGCAGGTCTATACTGTATGTCACCATTTTTTTGAGAAAAATAATTCAAGACTTAATTTCCATATAGCATTTTCATGTTAATGTCACATTCCGCAACATAATTTCCAGTCATCGTGAAATTTTACAGCTGCCATTAAGCATGGTGAATCATATCGAAGAACAAATCCAATTTGCAATAAAGGATTTACACCGCACATGCTCACAGCGCAACACCCCGATGAATAAAGGCAGGGAAAATAGCCGGAGACCTCCAGGTGAGTCGACTGTATCGGATACTGTGCTGATATCAGAGTGGCCATTATGTTCACCGGTGCCTGGCAGTGCCAGGGACCAGTCTTCAGCCCAGCGTGACGCGGTGTTACGCCATGTCCCGACCTTCTGTTCATTCAGCCAGCCAGTCCGGCGCGGGGCCCGTTGACGGGAATATTCCGAAGCCAGGCAGCGCCGTGGTGGTTAATCCCTTGATGAAACTATACTGCCAAAGATACCCACAAGGTTGCCGCTGCTGGGGGCATGACAAATACTGTAAATATAGCCTGGGTAGCAAACTCACTGCTCTTTTTCCTTCTTAATCCCAGAGAGCCACAACAATAGATATGCAGTACACAGTGAGATGAAGAGGTAGACAGTGATACAGTGTTTTTGCCTTAGGTGAGACACCTGTTACTGTCTTGACATGACAGAGAGAGGAGAGATCAGAGAATATGCTCAAGAGAACAGGTTTGTACTCTGTGTGAGCACAGCTGAGCTTCTATTGCTGACACGGTTGTTCATGATCCCTTTTTTTTTTTTACGCTCTTTCAAGCTTCCGTTATTCAACATGCATACACAGAAACTGAACCGCGCACAAACGCAGAAACTGACCCCTCCCCCCCTACACACACATGCACGCACACACACACACACACATACACACACACTACTCCACCAAGTAAAACTAAATGCATAGCACCATAGATGATCATGAGTGCGGGCAAAGGCCCTCTTCTCATCCCCTAGCGTGTAAATCAATAGCTCTCAAAAGCAGCAGGCAGAGAGCACATCGTATTACCTCCATCGATACATGCATTTCCATGGACGTCAGCTAAATAATGGATAAATAAAATCCTGGTAGATACAGACTCGACACTTTGCGAGAGGGTAAATCAGAACTTGCAACCCTACAAAGTCCTGGAGTGACTGTCAGTGTACATTAATGTTTAGGCAATGTCGGAACCCATCGGCTATCGGCCTGACGACGATTTGCCTCTGGGGGCAACGGCCAATATTTCGGAGGTTCCGGTGTAGCCAGCAGATATCCGGATAACAGATATCCGGGCCAAGACTTTTAATTAAATTAAAAAGCTAATAAAAAGCTAGAATAAAAAAAGCTCATAAAAAGCTAAATCGTAGTTAGACGATAACCAATGTGTTCCGAGATTGCATTTTGGTCAAAGTGTTCCACCTCTTTTGCTCTCCTGCTCAAATGTGATTGGTCAATACTACTCGGACTACAAACGGACTACAAACGGAAACCAGAACGCTTCCGATACCAAAATCTTGTGCCGTTGCTTACAGATTCTGCATTCATATGAGATAGAGATTAACGTTTAGATAAGACAACCCTTCTGACAAAACATACTGATAGCAAACGTATTGAGTGCAATGTATACAATCAAGCAATTTAATTAGAGCCTGCTCTCAGCTGTTGTCAATGCTCACATGGCTGCTGCGATAGGCATATGTGTTCGTACCTGCAGGGGATATATGGTGATAGAAGCACTGAGAGAGAAAGAGAAAACAGAGGGAGAGGGAGAATGAGAGAGAGAGAGAGAGAGAGAGAGAGCGAGAGAGAGAGCGAGAG
>OMKK01084059.1:0-16180 GCA_900302305.1 Polymixia japonica | reverse complement strand
GATAGGAGAGCAATGCGCAGACTGAGAAACAGAGAGTGAGGAGCACCAACAGAATAGCTGTGATAACATGTCATAACAGACCAGGCTGAAGACACTGGGTGTCCTGCCAGACCGTAAATCACCCCCTGTGCTTTGCTCCCTCTGGCTCTCTCAGTGGGTGACAGCTCCAGACTGTCTCACCTGCTCCACACCTCTCCCACCATCCACACAAGCAGCCCCAATGTAAACACTCGGCACAATAAATACAGGGAAAGGACGACAGTTACTGTAATTTCAGATCGGCGCTGGCAGTAAATAAAGCGCATGTCATATCCGCGTGTAATCACAACACCGCCGTGGAGGTGAAAGTGTCTAAGGTGACACACTCCGTCTTTCATCTGGGCCTCGCACCTGCCGACGTGAAAGCCGACACTAAAAACCTTACAACACCAACGGTGAATTTTCCTGCTGAAAAAAAGTCAAAATCGGCTCGTTGAAAATGGACTCCAAAAGAAATTTGATTGTTATTGTTAATCTTTTATGACTTAATAAGCTTATTTATAAATAAGCCATTATTTTCTTAGTCGGATATGAAACACAAACGCCAAAGAGCACTACAGAGAGTATAGTGAAGGGTTTCCATGTATCAGCTGTGAGACAGAAACCCTACATGAAGAAGAGGCAGGCTCCAAAGCCCTACTTTGCCACAAAAGTAATTACCATTTTGCAACCGAATGTGACAGTTCTGCTTTGTAACAGAAATGTATGTGCCTGTTTATCCTCCATCTGTGAAGGCATCTGTTTCATATTGTGCTCTGCTCCTCTTTCTCCCTGTCTGTCTCTCTCATTCGCTTTGAATGGTTGGCGTTCACACCCCTCCGAGTCCTTTCAAATTTCACATTTATCTGCAACCCTGTAAAGTAAACCGCACTTGTTAGAGTCATGGGATGCTTGGTTGTATATTTGACACTTTTCGATACCAAACCAGAACTGAATAAATATTTACTTTTCAAACTAAAATTAAATTCTTTAAAATAGGTAATAAAGAGTATGGTTAAAGCTTTAATTAATGCCAAATAGATGGTACGTATGTGTTAGCCTTTTTATTGTCCAGATAATAAATGACTGCCCCCCTGGCTCCTCTTATTGTGTGTTTCTGTCTATAGAACAGGAAGAGAAGTTGTTCATTTGTCAATGTCAGGTGAAAGTGCATATAAAAATCACTTGTGCTAAAAGCCAGGGTCATTGTGATCCTTATGTCTTCAGCGTTCCATCTTCCACAAGGTCAGGATCCTGCCAAGTTCAATCACCCTGCTCACAGGGTATCCAGATTAGGGTCGAAGTACACAGGCGACAAGGTGAAGCCACATTTTTTTTTTTTTTTTCTTCGTACCCCCAGAAAGGATGGATCTTCATCTGTGGACTGGTCAGAAGGGTCACAGACTTGACACCTTTGATTTAATTTGATAGTAAAACCAAGCTGCGCCATATGTGGCTTTAACATGCATGGCCTTCATCCACTTGGCTTTGACCGCTGGTGTCACCGGCTTTTGGATAGACAGCTGCGATGACGGAGGTTGGCAGGTCATGCACTGGTGAGAGCAGATAAAATGTTGTCCCAACCTGATCACATAACTAAACAGATGTGTTTGTTTTCTCTTCTGTTTACAAATGTATGCATATATTTAACCATAGTTAGGTAAAGAATGTCATATATTATGGCTATAACACCAAACACACCAAACACATTTGGCTGTAACATCAAAGACCCTATGTACTCCGCACCACAACCGAGTCAAAAGTAGGGATGAAAAGACTTTCATTATTCAGTCCTTCAAGTGCATTTTTGCCTTTAAGCACGGTCCAGACTGAAGAGTAATGGACCTTATGAAATCAACAGGGTGCCACCCAGCCTTAAAGAATAAGAAGTGGGATTCACCACACACCATTTCACACACTCTGGACTAAAATCAGCAGGACGATGTTAGAGGTATGTGTGCTTTGAGAAACCTATACATTTATACTGGCCCATGCAGGCTCAATACAGCCGGGAACTATGCATTGTTCCAACCATGAAATGAACTCTGCCAGCTTAAAGAAACCAATGCAGCACTACACACTCGTAAGACTAAAAAATTATAATAATTAAACTGAAATTCCAACTGATTCATCATCATTATCATACACCTGCCAATAAACTTTGTTCTATCTATACCAGGCATGGCAAGAAAAAGCAGCATTTTTCATGCAAACAGGGCACTCTATCTAATTTGGTGTACTGGTCTCTATTTTTCTTGATCCTCTTGACTAGATAATAGCTATTTTTCCTCACTGCTGACAATCCATCTTTTTGTATTGACAAATAATCCACTCAACAGTTGGAAACCTGAAACATCCATCTGTGATAATCAGGAAAATGTCCCCAGACTATGAGCTTGCGGAGCCTCCAAAATGACCCCCTGGCCACAGTCCATGTCTGTTGGTCTCTCCCATCTCTGGTCTACGTGGGTCAGCCGGGTCAGGGTCCTAGACACTCTCGGTGGGACATGGGGCCTGTGGGCTGAGGGAGTTGGACGGGCAGGGCAGGGGCCTGTCCTAGATGAAGTATGGAGGATAACGATAGGAGCCTCAAGCTGGCAGGCTATTTGTCTGTCTCCCTGTTCTAGCTAGGTCTGACAAGAGGGTCAAGTGTGTCTCTTGTCTAACAACTAAAGTAACCCTGCTTGTTTTACTTCAGATAAAACAGGATCAGGCTGATGGCTCCACCCTCTGAAACCCAACCTCTGAGCTCATCCCTTCATCACCACAGTAAAATATGGAATCTTACACAAGAACCACAATTAACAAGCTTTCCTTATAGTGGTTGTTTTACTAGATAACTTAGTTACATACCGAAGGTATGAAGGGTAAGAAATATAACCCAATAAAAAAGGAAGATAAGTATAGTGGTCCTTTAAATATACAGCATGTCGTCACATTTTCGTCAACTCTCATCCGACATCTTAGAGATTGATCTATCACCCCTTCATCTTTGGAGATAGGCCATGTCGGCTAGCTGGTAAAAAATTTATACGCATTTCGATGTCATGACAGCTACTCGGACAGTGCATAATGACCTCCGCTGCATTGCTCGGCTCTCTGTCTGAGTAGGCTTTGCTTTCACCATCAGACTGAAAACGAATGTCTGAGAGAAGAATATGCGTGTCTTAAAACTATGTTCTGGGTCAGACCAAGGCCACATTATTGCAAACTTAGTAACTGCTCCAATTTGAATGGAGCCGCAGCACCAATTAACCAGAAAGTTTCTCCAATAAAAACTGTGTGAGCAGAGTCAACCAGGCTTAAGCATGTCAGCCAAGCACGGCTGCTCGCCCTTCCTCTCATCTATTCTCATCTAGTCCTGGTGTCTGTCAGCATTGTAGCACTCAGTGTCATTACACTACAGGCAGAGTCAGGAGACGAAGAGAGGTCACTTTTACCACGCAAAGCTGTAAACCCTATTTTATGGTGAATTTCACGAGGCCCCTGCTACTCTGTCACTCTTTATCCGCTTAGCTGCTGTCAGACTATGTTCCACAAGACCTCTGATCTTACACAGTCAGACTTATTCATACCCAGTCGGAAAATATATGTCCCTGCTTTGAACACTGAGGAAAACTATAAACTATTCCACTAAATAAGAGAGTTCAGGAAATTGAAAGGTCTGCCTTTGAAGTCGGATGTGAACACCACCAACACAACCGTATTTTCCTTTTAGCTAATCGTGCTTAAAATGGCCCCACTTCTCCAGAGCATAAACATTTTCATTATGACCACAATCACACAGACTCAGCCAGCTCTATGTGACACATTCTAAAATAAAAAGTAATTTATGTGGGCCACAATGCTGTCAATTCACAGACCCTGCCAAGAAAGCTGTTATCCTCCTAAAAAAAGGTGACTAATGAGCTAGAGGTGACAGTTGAATATGTCGTTGGAACTAAGCGTAAGAGGAGCAAGTTAAGAGGGTCTAGCTTTGTGTGAGCAGTGAGAGAGATGGTGATTGAAACCGCAGTCTAAAAGCAGCTCTTAAGCTACGGGGTTGTGATTAAACTGAAAGGGCTGACATTATGGCCTTCTCTCATTTAAACACCTTCATTACAACTGTCTGCCGTGGCCCTGTCAAGCTGATAACGTCATCGTAGGTCCGTAACACCGGCGGTACAGGTGTCCCATCTGGTCCGAGGGCCTTTCCCTGGAGACCACAAGAGACGGGGGGGACAGAATTAGACACTAACTCGAGTCAAAAGAACGTCACGTTATTTGTAAGTCTTATAGTTTCATCCCATATCTAGGTGAGATTAAGTAATTGCAGCAGGTTCAGACTGAATCCCCCCCAGCGCCTTTCAATATAATCAAAAGGGAACGTAACTATTTTTATTTTATGGTTCGATAATGTATGTTTCAGTAAAAGTAAATGAAAAATTGGAGCCACCTCTATCACTATGATTTTCATAAAAATTGAAGCAAAACTTTATAGTATTTTACTGAATAGTTGAGGATTTAACAGAGCCAAGATCTTAACATGGAGATAAAAGGCCCACTATGGGCTGAACGTTTTCGGGGAGCAAATTATGTCCAAATCGTTCCTGCGCTTAGTGCTTTCAGTAAAACGCCTCACAAAACGTTGAGGGTTATGGTGTGCCTCGTCAAAATGACAGAATAATTACGACAAGGGCTTCTTTATCAATATAAAAGAGGGAGCTGAATAGAGGCAGGCTGAAAAGAGGTCAGAGAGTTGGACGTTCAGTGTGATGTAACAGTTCTTCCTTTTCATGCTCTTTCAAAATGATAGAGTGTATAACTGCTTTTTTTGAACATGAAAAAAAAATGTATAGCGTTATTTATTACGCAATTTCGGTCTACATTTTTCTTCTTTGTCCATTGGTTCCATAAGGCTGGAAAGCTCCGTTCTGATCCCCGCGCAGGGGGTCCAGCCCTCCCTGTGACCCCGGTGTACCCCCTCAGTCTAAACAATGATGTTGGGTCACCTCTTCGTGGCCCGAGACAGATGGCTGGCTCCTCTCTGCTGTCCCCACCATGGCCAAGGTCACCCCCCTTCTGACAGTACACCTGCCCCCCCAACACTCCTTTCATCGCCTTCGTCCCCCTCATACACGTAGCACGCGTCATCGCGCAATCAGCGACGGCCAACCCTTCTTAACCCTTCCCCCCAAGAGGGGGCTCTGTTCAAATGAGCAGAAGATGAAAACGAACCATATTCACAATGCTGCTGCTGTACACGTACAATATGAGTAGATACAAGACATAGGAGATACAAATCAAATTTTTCTTGTGCAGATCGGTTGAAAGTCCATTATCTGAACTCATTACTTAACAACATCTTTTCTTAACACTAATGAAGACACGATGCAGCGCAAGCAAAAAAAGGACAATGGAATAGAAAAGCAATGGAAAAACATGTGTGTGACTTGTTAAATCACAACAAATGCCTCCCTTTGCATTATCCTGAATCAATTGGCACCTGTGTCATTCTAAGAAGTGCACCGCGCCACGCCATTCAAAGGGGGAGAGTATTGACGAGAGGCTGTGATCCATGAGACAAGCTACCTGTCACAGTCGTGGGAGTACCTCCCTTGCCCATTCAATAGAGCGAACCATTGGATCAATGTCCACAGACACAGTCCTCCCCCCTGCAAAACTAATTATCTGAGCATTTTATACTGCCAAGTCCCTCCATGCTTTGTTTATGCAGGCTGCAATTAGTGAGATAGTCAATAAAAACAGGGGGAGGTCCCGGTGAAGGAGGAACAATGGGAGGAGGTGAGAGGTGGAGCCGCATGAAAGCTGCCATTGCACAGGAAGCTATGGCAGGCGGGGAGGCAGGGCTGTTTCACTGGGACAGAGCAGACTGCACACATACTGAGAATTATCCTAAAACGACGATCCAAGAAGACGTACTGTTCCTGTGAGTTTCTCAGTGCAAGTCTGAGTGAATTGCCAAAGTACGCCGTTTTGTGGCATCGATTCCCCACAAGTGCGACGGTGGTGTTCTTTATATCAGCACTTCAGCACGCACAATAAAGTTGCTGTGAATATTTATGACTGATTTAAGGACATCTTCCCCCAGTCCCCCAGGTGTCACAAAGTGGCTGTAATCAGAATTCAGAGGAGTCTCTTGCTAAATGTCGATAGCCTGCTAGTCTACTGAGAGCTGTAAAAGCCAATGCCCCGCTCTGTGTCTCAATGGCTGGTTAAGTAGCACAGAGCTAGAGCAGCTCTGAATGTCATTTTGCTATAAACATTATCACTGCATGTACAAGGAGGAAATGTCCTTACTCAGTCCAGTCTAGTTTTCCCAAGTTGTTTAGAGTGGCAAAACTTTAGACAGACAAATCTAAAATGATGTTCATAGCAGTGAAGTGTGTAAAATCCATAGAGGAACAAAACAGTGAGACAGTAAATGAAAACATGGCAGTATATTTCTCCCGTGTGCATACATGCATGAGTGTGTGTGTGTGTGCAACACAGCAGGAGGGAGAGATAGAGCAACAACCCAGATTTAAATTAGACGTTTTTTTCCACAGGGATATAATGATTGTTTCCCTTCGCGGCAGGTCTAAGGCCTACCATCTGTCATCTGAAGTTCACCCATGTGGTAGAAATTCTGTGCGGCAGACAGCAGTATGTGGAGTCCACTACTACTTCACACTGATCACATTACACTTCCGGAGAGATATCACTCACAATTTTGACTTTCCTTTTCATCTAACGAGTTAAAGGAAGTCGGTGTGCCATTTTACATCACAATACCTGTGAATTGGAATATATCGCACAGCCCATTGATTTCCATGTTAACAGTAGAGCAGTCAGCATTTATGTTCCTCCAGAGAGCTGCTGAGCCTGGCCGACCAGCTTGTAAAACCTAAAGACCTACACATTGTGATCCTTAGTGTGCAGTCTTATCTTTAATTAAATTAAAACCTTGATTTCCCCTAGCTGAGAGTTGATTTCCTCCTGGTATAATTACGCTGGTCTAACGTGTGCACTGGTGTGTTGGCCCCTGGCAGATGATCTATCCAGAGAGCATTGATCCCTGACCGGTGTAGCCCAGAGCGTTCATTACCTTGGTTTACATCACCCAGGCACAGCCACGTAGATTACACATCACCAATCTTTATCAACCGGGTGTGTGTGCTGGTAATATTACCAAGACAGTTCGTTTTATTGTGTTACATTAAAGGGATGCTCCAAAGGGATTTGGCAAATATGCATTTTGGTAGTCTTACCCCGAGTCAGACGAGCAGATGGAAACCATTTTCATCTCTGTATGTCCAGTAAATAGTTGGGTCCGCAGCACATGCTAACGCGTTAGCGTCATGACTGGAGTTGGGTGGGGACAGTTAGCCTAGCTCCCCAAAGTGAGGAAATACACCGTATAAAGTTTAAAAAGTTAGTATAAAGTTTTAGTATAAAAGTCTAGAGAGAGAGAGAGCAAGGTCAGCTGGGAAATACCTTGTTTTTCCAAGCCTGAATAGGTTACTAAATTAGGTTTTGACAACATTTTACAATAGAAAGTAATTTCCTGAAAAAAATGTTGAAGTGGGATAGCTGCCATAGCCAAACGTATCACCAAAGCAATATAGCCCTGTACTTACCAAGTTGTTATTAGGTGGTTGCTAGGGTTTTTCTAGGTTGTTGTTAGGCATCACTGGGTGGTTGCTAGGGCCTTACAATGTGGTTACTAGGTGGTTGCTAGGGCGTTACTAAGTGGTTGGTAGGCATCACTGGGTGGTTACTAGGGTGTTACTAAGTGGTTGCTAGGCACCACTGTGTGGTTGCTAGAGTGTTACTAGGTGGTTGCTAGGCATCACTAGGACTTTGATAGGGTGTTACTAGATGGTTACTAAGTAGTTACTATGTTCGAAAGTAACCACTGGACATCCCATAATAGCCTTCCAACAGCCCATAGGAAACAGAGGACATCCCATAATAACCATCCATAGCAGTAGTAGTGTTCAAGTCTACAAAGGTCAGTGAACACTATATATTTAAAAGTTGAAACTAGTGAATTGTGAAAAGAGAGTATGAAAGAAGAAACTGTAGTTAGTCTATGAAGTGCATTAATCACCATAAAGAGACTATGAAACTATGAAAGAAAAATATATAGTCGAGTGTAGCTTTAAGAGTCTGCTTCTCTCCTATCTGTCACCATTATGTGAAGACATGGATGCATTCAAACAGACGTTGTTTAAAAACTATAAGCCACATCGCTTAGATGTTGACATCATATGTATCAGTGGAAATAGCTGAACATTTTGATATTTGATTGAAAATATGCTAAAACTGTAGGAAAACTGGCAGTTTAGAAAACGGGGACAAAATGTGAAATTACTATCTGCCTCTAGAGTGGCATTCAGAACATTCTGGAATGTATTTAAAGGAGCTATAAACGATATTCAGCCACTAGATGTCACACTAGAGCACCAGCATCTCAGGCCAAAACAAATGAGCGCATGCCACGTTTCGGCCACACTAACACTAATATGCACTAACATGCACGAGCGGCCAGACTGGCTACCTAAACTAAGAACAAAGAAGCTCGGATTACAGGGAGTGTGACTTCATTCTGCTCAGGACGCCATTACTCCACTATATCTTTACATAGCAAATAGTTGTTTGCTGCTATATTAATGTTCAAAATATTGTATATAGTACCTTTAAATGGAGAGCAATACTTTCAAACAAACAGCTGTATCTCAAAAACTATCAATCATATCGATTACATATTAAATGTGAGTGACGACTGCCACCACTCTAACAACTGAACATTCCGCAATGCATTTCAATGAGAAACAAATGACGATTAAAAGTTAAATATTATAAAAACTATAAAAACACACCCACATCTACAAAAGAACCTGAACGTTTTAAAGTTTGAAAAAGGTCTCTACGACAAAGTATGAAGGAGTAGATAGTGTGCAAAAAAACGGAGCAAATAATAATAAAGAAAGAAATAGCGGGAATAACAGTAGTGTGCAAGTTGCACAGCTAGCCTAATTACAGATACAGAATCCTGGGATTACTTTGGAAAAAGTACACAAAGCCTTTATTCTCAGGAGTAAAAAAAATAAATAAATAAAATAGTGAACATCAATCCTTAGTTACGCTTCAGTGCTATGCTGCTCTGGCATTTTTGTTTTCCAATTGTTCACTTTCACACATATAGAGTTAACATTGGATGACTGCCTGGCTAACTTCCCTGTCCTACAGGTATGCAGACAATTAGAAAAGTCTCTCTGTTGGGAACTATTCCCTGCAGACATTCTCTGGAGGGCAGCGGGTGGTGCTGCCTTTTAATCAGCACCAACATAGGATGTTCCCATGCGTGACCAAGACCCCCAAGACAATCTAAAACATTTCACAGCATTTCTCCAATTTCTCCACAAAAGCAGGTTTGGTAATGTCTCCCTCAAATTCTCAATCTCAACCTTGGGAACCTAATCATATGTCATGTATGTATGTCTCAAATATAGGTAAAAACTAAATCCAAAACATTGGCATCTTTGTATATATATATACTGTATATATACTGTATATATATATTAGGGAACAGGTGCCTCCGCACTGGGCAAAACTATTTTCCACTGTTTACACTGTTGTTTTTCTGTGTGTGGCTTATAGTTTTTTTCTGTGAAACACAACATCCAGAGCTCTCAATCTATTTTCTTTTTCTGTTTAAAAAAGAAAGTGTTGTGCGTTTTCAATTTGGTTATGATTGGCTCCTTCAAATTATATTCGCCAAAAACAAATCACAACAATATTTTAGTTTTTTTGACATTTGTTCTGGCAATGAAACAAAGGGTTCCCCAACTCAAACAGTTTCCTGACACCCCCGGCAGAACAGAGGGAAGGGTACCCCTCCCTTATCCTAGAGGAAGAAGCTCTTTGTTCTGAACACAATGGTGAGAATCTTTGACAACATCAAAGAGTTCCAGAGTGTTTCTTCAACCAGTGCGCTAATGAGAGACGACCATCCTGCACAAGTGTGATTATAGTAGCTTCATTAAGGGGTGGGCTGATTTCATGCACCCAGCTCTGGAGCTGCTGCCTTCAGGAGCGCCTCTCCTACACAGAACTCACGTTCACTGAGGATCAGGCCTGTCAGCGATGAGTGACTGAATTAAATCAGCGCTCTGATGGCTTTAGATCTTTTATATAACCAATCGGGAGACGTTTGGATTCTAAAATATAAAGAGACTATAGCAATTCTGTCAAAAGACTGAAAGAAGACATAGAAAACCCCTCACAAGTTTTGCAGAAACGTTCCAGCTTCAGTGTGAATTTCCCTCAGGGGAAATATCCAGTATGTCAGAGCTGGGACTGTTTTTTCATCGAGTTTCGAAAGTTATTCACTATAAAAGAAAAACAGACAGAGAGAAAGGGAGTCACTTAATTTTATATGTCACAATACATAAACACAACAAATCATCAAGAGCCAACTGAGAGCAAGTAAGAGAAGAGAGAATGAGCACAACTTGACCCTGAATTACATTTTTTTCTCTAAGGGGACACCAACAAGAGTTTATTTCCACCATAGATTTCAGCAGCCATGCATCAACGTCACAGCATCTAGCCTCTGTATTTACAGCCTGGCCACCACACACTGATATTGTTATGGATTATTCCGTAAAATTGGTCTTTGTAATTTATCGTGGTTTATGGTTGGATTAATTGCTTGACCTTTTTGGCAGCGTGTGTATGCGTACGTGCGTGTGTGTGTCTGCGGGCGCGCACGCACACGTGTATGAGCGCATGTGTTTACGAACACGAGCGTTACAGAGAGAAAGAAGGAAAGGGCGAGTGTGTTCATTTTGTACATTGCGCCACAGCATTTTTAACACACAGCTTGTGACTTACCAGATGAAAGATCTACTGATCGCCAATGGAGCGATCACTGACCCATGTTTCCTGCTATACAGGTGTTCAGAAGAAGCAATTAGTGAGCTCCATGACAACTCACACAAGATTTGAATCCACCTTTTGATATACGAACTGCTATCCTCCTCCCCCTTCTCTTCCTCTTAATGGGGGTGAATGATTGCAGCCTCCTCCCCACTCTGTAATGATTTTAGATGCATTAGGTCTCCCATTAAAATTAGCAATGTTTTATGGTAATTCCTTTTGAATGGGGGAGATAATTGTCTTGATTATTCTGGATCCTGTGCCTAAGATACACAGGGCAGAACCTCCCCTTCGCCTGGGGCCATTCGTACCCACAAGTGGAAATAATTGGAATGTGACACATATTTAATTATTGTTATTTTAAACACAACAAATTGTGATGAGAAATGTATTATCCTTGCATTATCCTCTATAGTATTCGCACTCTTAGATGCCCCTCATAAAGGCTCAGAGTAATTATTTTCTTCCAAAATTAAATGTAGAGCTAGTGAACTGTTTTTTCCACTTTGTCAAATTCTTATGTTCTAATGATTCCTCATCGTTTTACAAGCAGGATTAATTCCAGTATGCTGGCGCAGAGCGTAAATATTGTATTTAGTGTATCCCTTATGAAAACTGAACTAGCAATTCAAAGGAAAGCAACATGCTAAAGCAAAAACTTCAAACACAAAACAAGTATAATTGACACATAAACAGAAAACACACGGTACAATATATAATGATGTATGACGTGATACAGTGCAATACCAAGGCAAGACCATGGGTCAATGGCCGTAAAAAAAAAAAAAGAAAAAAAAAAGTCTTTTCACCAAGACACCAAAGGAAAAGTGCCAGCCTGATATGATCTGGAATTCTCTTAATAACAAGGGTAGGCACAAGGGCACTGGTCTCAAAGGACATCATCTATTATTCATCTTAAGATCTCATGAATTAATAATCTAAAAGCTAATCTAACCATATATGTTTTACATCACAAACAGGAAAAATAGTATTATGACTAATATCACCCTCCATTTTTTGTTTTACCTTGCCCCATTAGAATTTTAAACGGCAAAATGTATGCTGTCAAAGCAAGATGAATATTTGATTGAAATGGAAATCATTTTAGACACAAAGACATGTGAAAGCTAGCAAAATGAGTACGTGTACTGCTACTCTCTATGCTATTCTTCCACTCAGATTCAGAGTCATGAAGTCAGCCATGTGAATGCATAGATTAGTTAGATTAGTTAGAGACTAGAGTTGTTATTACAGTCATACTACCTGTACATATTACCTGTCCTTCAATAACATTTACTGAAGTACCATGACTGGATGATTAACATATTCTATATTTCAAGAAATGATGAATCCATCTTCTAATCTTTGCTACTATGTGTTGACATTTGTTGATATTTCAACCACCATAAGAACTGTTGTTTGCTTCAGTGAAATTCATAGCTTCCACATTTCAGTCAAACGTTATCATAAGTGACACTATGGATGAGGGAGCAGTAAGCCTGGCCGGTGCCAGCAAGTTACCAACCATCCATTTTCACTGCTTCCAAACACAACCGCCTCACCTTTCATCCCTAGCGAGTACGTTTTTAATAACTAAATTTAAATAACTTCTTAAAAACTATGTTTGAAAATTCCTATAAATGCCGAAAGTATGCTACAAGACAGACCCCTTGCATTCTAAGGTGCTTACAGTATTGCACTACAGTCAAGACATTAGATAACCCTGCCTAGCCCTGTATTATCTCCCTACTAATCCTCCTCTTAATTAGCAACAAAGGACCCCACAAAGGTGTCCATCTGTCCTCATGTTCCTGAGGGCAGGTGTCTCTCACCCTATGGTCTACCTCTCTCTCGCTGAGGTTCCCCTCTCTAAAGCGGGTATTCTTTTAATTAAAACATTGCACTGAACCGTGTGTGTTACACACCCCACCCCGCAATAGGGGACCAGGCCTGGCGCAGCATCAAGCCACAGTGGACAACCCAAGACCCGCTGGGATGGAAACAAAAACACAAACAGTCGTAGCACAGAAGTACTTGACCGTAGGGTGAAGGGAGGACAGGGAGATGGACCTTTTCATCTTGCCTCTCACTCAGTGGTCGGCCAACTAACCCATTCAGCAAAAGAGAAATTCAGCCACTTCACAAAACCTGAATATCTATATTAAATTCTGATTACAGAGAATCCACATGGTGCCCACACTCATTAAAATACCTCACATGATGTGACTAATGTTAAGTCTAGAGCGTAGCAGGTTATTCTAAGTCCCCTCTGTAGGTTTTGAAATGACAGTATTTCTGAGATATGATTTCTGTGGAATTCTGTTTCAGTATTGGTAGCTTGTCAGTTCAGTGGAGATGCAGATGAACCCAACGGTGACTGTCAGGTTGTATATAGAGTATGACAACCTAAATGCTGTACTCAATAAACGTAAGTTTAAAAGGAAAATCCACCCTAAATTAGAATGTGCATGCAGTTCAGTCAATATTTGTGAATGTGAACTACTTTTCTTTGAGCTAGAATCCAGAGAATCAAGCCTTTCATCCATCTTATCAGTAAACAGTCTATGCTTATACCATGCAAATACTATCTTAAGGGGAATTTTTGTTTTAAGAGGGAGCAGACACCTCACCTTCTCAGTGCCAGTACAACAGAAGCTTTAGTTGAGGATTCTGGGAAGATTCCAAGATGAAACCAGCCACAAGTGAAGAGGCTGGATGACATCATCAGCTCCACCTGTTTCCGATATAATTCTCCTAAATTGAGAGACTGTCATTCAGTGAGTGTCATTGTGTCACTTCTTCTGGAAAATTAAACAAAGTTACAGAAGCGAGTTGGTGGTGGAGCCAATAAAGGTTATTAATAGAGAAATGTTCATGGACGTTTGCATTGTGTCGTTCGAATGCAAATTGGTTTGACAACTTGTACATATGTGTAGGTGTTATACTGCAATTGCAAATGGGACAAGATTTTTCTCTGGAGGATCTAATTATGGACCGATTTACACCCCCTCATCTTTGTATGGTGCATTTATCTTAAGCAAAGTGCACTTAGGTTGAAATGAAGCATGGCAATGGTCTCTGTTTATGAACACTATCAAAACACAGCGGAATTGTCTGCCATATGCTCTATCATGCTCAGGTTGCCTATCACAATGGCTTGAAATTAGAGGGAATTCATTCCCTGTGTTCCTATTTGATTTGGGCTCTCACTCTAAGTCTATTGAGCTTCAATAAATTATTGCTAATTGGTCTTTTCTGATGCCAAGGAGGCTGCCACACCATCTCAAGCATGTCCTATGTCTCAAATGGGATTATAAGATTCAATGTTTGATATCTGAAAAACCTGCTTAAGTTCACTTGCTCACATGCAAACATGGTATTTAACACTTTTACCGCCCATGGAATTATTTTTCATCACCTTCTTTGGATGGGTAACCGAAGATAGAGAAAATCTCTGAAGTGGCAGTATGTCTACAAACAGCATTTAACAATGGCTTATGAATATTCAAAGATTTCTTGCCCAGGCAGGAAATCCCTACCAGCCATTTTACAGAGTGTAGCAAATAATTATGCCACCCCTAAAATGGAGATCTAACGCCCAGTCTTGTCTGATGCCCTCCAGCTTTTAATTAACTAAATTACAGCACACTTCTCCCCCCATTGATTACTGCTATGGGGATTGATTATTTCCACACACACACATGTATAAAACTGCTCCAGGTGTGAAAACTAGCCCTAATGAGAAGAGCATTTAAATGGTAGGAAATCCTAACAAAAAAAATTCAACTAAAATAATATGAGGGTAAAATATAGACACTGCAGTCTTTGTCTTTCATCACACTGCTGAAGCTCATTTGCAAATATAATATGTTACAATATTTGCCATTGGGGCTATGGATGCCTTCTAAGCCCAGACAGAGGACACCGATATCTGGTTATAACCTTTGTTTTGGCTTCTCCAGTGAGGGTCCATACCAGCGGGACAGTCTTTCCCGTGAGCCCAACCATCCCATGACTGGAGCCAACAGGGAGAAAGCTCCACTTACACCCACCTGAACGGCAACAGATATTTCACACGACGTGGGGGTTTGAGATAGATGAGAACTTGTCCAGTTCCATCCACAGTCCTTTACAAAGACAGACTATTTGGGCCAGAGTGAAATTGCCGAGTTAAATTGAATAAGAGGGCTGCAAAATTGCGAATGGTGTTTCCCCTCCCAGTGCAGTGAGAGTATGTCTGGTGATGTGAATGTGATGAAATACAACCGCTCCCTTGCCTCTGGAGGTTACTGAACAGACCAGTTCTTATCTCAACCTCACCTTGAGGCTCCTTCACAAGCAGGGCAAACACTCTGACGTGTTGACTGGTAATAATCAGCCTTTTACCACTTATTACCTGAATGGCAACATGACTATAGTCAAACCCCCTGTCTATTAAAACTAGGTAATTGTTATAGTTACAGGCTCATAAGAAAATAATACTAAGAGAATACATTTTACCTAGATAACCCCCCCTACATAGTTTACAGGGACTGTATGGTTTACATTATCATATAGGAAGAGCTATGCCTGAGGCTTGCTTTGAAGGAGTCGCAGGTCTCAAGCTTTACAACCTGTTAAAAGCACTGAAGTAACCCAATAAGAACACTGAAAGGGTGATTTGAAAACAAGGCATAATAGCAATTCAAAACTTGCAGACAAATGTAATAACACACACACACACACACACACACACACACACACACGCACACGCACACACACACACGCACACACACACACGCACACACACACACACACACACACACGCTGTCTAGCAAATGGTAGCTCATGCATAGCAAATGAATGACCAGCCCAGTAGCATTGTTCAATATTCCATTCATAAGTTATCATCCCGGGACAGCGCAGATATGGTGTGTGTGTGTGTGTGTGTGTGTGTGTGTGTGTTTGTGTGTGCACTGGTGTGTGTGTGTGTATGTGGGTGGGTGTGTGTATGTGGGTGAGTGTGCATGTATGGCTTAGATAAAAAGTCAATTAGCATTAACAGTGCTTTTACTTCACTCTCTACTCTGGAATTCGTTCGGCCATTTTTTCCTGCTGCAGGGTCAAGTGGGACTTACCTAGCTCTCTGTACAGGAACTCGCTGTTGTCGTGATGCTTCCTATGAATGTTGTTGTGGGAGACTTAGAGTGGAATTCAATTTAAATAAGAGGTTTTTAGTTTAGTTTAGTTTAGTTTA
>OMKK01084057.1:0-16872 GCA_900302305.1 Polymixia japonica | reverse complement strand
TTTCGAAAATGCTGGCAGGAAAAATAGGCAAAATGCAAGAACTGTATTAATCGAAAGAAGGAACCTATGCGCTGTGATGATCTGTCCCTGCAGTTTTTCACGGGAACCCCTTTTTACTGTTGTGGAACACGACTCACTGCTCACATTCAGCCTGAGTAGAGTCTGTCCATATACAGATCATTGTTATGGACATCGACTGAGGGCAGGAACTGCTCGGCCCATCCCAAAGCAGACATAATGACAGGGACGGACCGAGGAACTCGGACATCGTGCGCCCGGGCTCGCGTTTGCGTGCACACAACACTGGCTGTCCCTGTCCAGTAGAGCAGACTTTGGTGCTCTCTGCTAGGTGTCCCCCGTCTGTGGAAAAGATATTTATACACAAAGCTGAGATGCCTGCGCAACTGTGGGCAAATGCACAGAGCAGAAAAGCACACAACGGGCATCTCAACCCGACTGTGGATTAGCCCACTTCAAAGTTTAACTGATTCCATGAGCATGTTTCCACTCTTCCAAATAGGTATAAAATTGGTATTAACTCGGAACATAGATTTCCTTTATCTAGTAGCAACTGTCATGAAATTGCTCTTTTGGTATGTCATGTTTTTATTTTACCTGGGCAATAACACAGTGAGAGCCTGGCGTCTGCTTGTCAAGTTGGGCCATTATAATTGCAATTTGGGGAAGCCACCTTGAGGAGCTAACTAATGTGCTGTGTCCTCTCATTTTGAATCCAGTCAGGAGAAACAAAGAGCAGAAACACTAGTGTATGAAAGCTGCTAAAGAGAGGCATCCTTTCATTTTATCTCCTGCCAACTGTAACCAAGGCCCAAAAGTAATCCCAAAAATACAGGCCTACTGTTCTCCTCCTCTCCACACCCCCCTCCTTTTTTCTCTCCCATCAGAGCCAGAGCCCAGAGCAGGAGGGGTGGCGCTCTGCGTTTCATACAGCCTTGTCGAGTGCAGTCGAAGACTCATATACTCGAGACAAAGGGCACCTTGAGTGCACCCTTTGTGGTGATCGCAAATGACGATGAAACAAAGCAATATATAAAGCGTGTGATCGTAAAATATATCAAGGCCACCGATTATTATCAATAAGACACGAGGCATAGGAAATCGATGCAACTTCTGTCATTACCAGGACCAGCGAAGTGTCTCTAGCGCCTTTAAATCCTCCCTTCATCCACAGCTACTTGCCTTCAATCATCATCAGCTCCCCACACCTAGGACAGGGGGGACCCGCATCCCAATCCTGCAATGAATTTAAAAAGGCCTTCAATCGCCTGGCCTGTCTAGATCTGCACCAGGGGTCAGCTCTCTAAATCCCGGCAGCTGACACCAAATCAATTACCGCACGGCTGTTGGGTAAGCAGAATGGAGACATCCATAAAGAGCTCCAGAAATCAGGCTAAATATGCAGCCGGGCTGGCCGCTGCTCAGCAGTTTGCTGTTCCCTCTTCGCCTTTGCTCTGTGCCAACTGTGCAGAACCCACTCTGGGAAGACGAGCCCCTAATTACTCTGGCTGCTCTCACATCTACCACTTGCATAGGAGCAATATTCGCAAACAAACCGGGCCTAGAGATGAATGACAAATGCACAGCACAGCAAAATGTGCGGGGAAGTATATATTCTAAACAAAACAGAGCCTGCCAAAGCTGTCTGTGGCACCTTCCTGAAGTGAGAGTAATCGCTTTTTTTTTTAAGACATCAACAAATCTCCAACCATATTAGTAACAACTGCTGGTCATGTTGGATGAACTTATCAAGGGGATGGTGTTTTACCATGTGTTTATACAATTGCTATCCAGCTACATTGTTACACAGTGATATCTGTTTGACATTTAGATATGGAGGAGCTTAGAAGGCATTAGCCCACCACGCACTAAACAAGGTGAATGTGTGGGCACCTGGCAGAGCGAAGCTGGTTTTGTCTTCTAATATGCTTGTCCAGTGGGGAGAGTAGGGAACTGGAAGGAAAATAAGTAGCATCCAGCAGATGGAGGTGAGTGCACCCGGCCTGGTGCTAGCTGTGGGCCTGTCACACTGACAGATGAGGTGGTGCGGAGCTGAAGGTCAGTCCCTGAATGCCTGACAGAATAATGCCAAGAAAGGACCAAAGGCTACGGGGGAAATGTACAGGTTTAGCCTCCTGACATCTCCCTCTCCATCACTCACTCTGCAACTCTCCCTCTGATGAATGAGAGGTGAGGAAATAGTGGCCATTTTGACTGCATGGAAACTTGAGCCAGGTCCCATCTTTGTCTTGGTCTGTGTCTGCAGCCATGTGCAATCAAGCAGGTAGTCATGAATGCTGCTCCCATCCTGTCACCCTCTTCTAGTCCTCATGTTAAATCTTATCGCACTTCATATCGAAAATTCCACCCAGCAGTTAAAAAGGTATGGTTCTCCTACACAGCTGTTTTGGGAGGGCTAGGTCTAGTACACAGTAGAAACCAGTTAGACCAGTTTGAAGGAATGTTAGAAATCTCAACTTACAGTAGTGTATACTAAATGTGAGCCACATTCATTGTTCTAACCTTTGCCCGGTGTGTTACAGCCTTCCAACAATCCAGGCATTTCTACCAGAATGACTTAAGTCTTTTTTTCCCAGGAGTTGGCACTTCGATAGCAGAGTCAGACAGAATAGACAAGTACATTGTGTCCCTTGCAATGTTGCAGAGTCTTCTTCAGAGCACAGGGATTGTGTAGCAGCGGGAAAGAAGAATCTTCCTCAGTGAGACTTATCTGGTAAGGCAAAGAGCATCTGGAAATATCAATAGCCTTGCTCCAGTCAAGGGAAACATGCTGATTCGTTGCTTTTCCATCTCCAGGAGAACATAGTTCAATAATAAACAACTTAGTGTTGATGCAAAATGACAATGCTACGCAATGTTCAACAGTAAATGCCAGAGCACTCCCATCGGCTGAACATAGATTTGAATTAAGACAGGAATAGGAAAAACAGGAATACCGTTTCCCCTAAAAAAAATAAATTAAAATAAAATAACAAAGAATGTTCCTGCTAGTTTAGCTGATATTCTATTACAGGAGCATGTAATGTTTGTTCTCACAAGCAAGAGAAACTGAAATTACTTTTGTTACTGTTCTCTTTTTACACTGATTGGCATAATTACCAAGGCTTTTAGTGCTTTTTTCTTTAGTCCTTTTTGGCAGAATTGATTATTTTAAAACCATAGGCTTAATGTAATACTGATAATTCTTACAAGGCCATGATTAGGCAGAAAAAGTACTGATGTAATAGCGCTGCAAAAGGCAGAAGTGATTCATAAACATGACAACACTCTGGTGAACCCTAACCCTTAGGTCTAACCCCCACAATGGTCAACAAAAATGCTGTGACAGCAAACATGGTTTACCAATGAAAAGAGAATTGACGCAGGTGTGTGTGTGGTTAAGAGTAAAGGGATTATCTATTATCACAGGCTTTGCATTTTAGTCCTTTCTGACATCACTGTTGCCAAAACTCAGATTACAGTTATTTTCTCCTGGGCCAAAAAGCATGATATTGCCAGTAACTTCTAATTGTTGGCAATACATATATATCAGCTCAGTTTAAGGCTGCACAACTTTTTCTACATAATTCCTCTTATGCACTACAAAAAATTATTGGCCCTGATAATGAATATAATGAATGGTTTAGTATAACTCGAAAAGTCTGAACACCACAGTATATAACTTATTTAGAAGGCTGTCTTGGACACCTCTTCCTTCATGAAAAAATAAGATAAAAATCAGCCTCTTGAAAATTCTAAATTACAGTCAGTGTTGTGGTTTAAATATATTATTTATTGTTCTGCCTCAATACCAATATATTGGAATGTGGAGGTTCCACTGATAATGTACCAATAAAACATAAAGCAGGTTCAGATGTACCACACAAACTGCACTGTCAGACTAAGCACACGTGTTTACTCAACATTGCACCAGGTTTTAGAGAAAAAGGTCTGTTCAGTTAAAGAACTTCGTAGAGAATAGTGTGTCTTAGAATCTTCTCCCTTTTACAAAGGATTATGACAATTATTATGTTAAGTAACAATGCATGATTGTGTTAGAAAAGAAAATGTCTATCCTGCCTATCGTTATATTTAAGTCAACTTGGACGCATAGCCTGCACCTTTGAAAAGATCAATATTTCACACTACCTCAGCAAGAACTCCTTATTGGCAGTCATATTAGTTAATTTTAGTGCCCTGATAGTTAATAATTATTGGAATTAGTATTAGTTTAGTATTATTTATAGTATTATACTAACATTATTTGTATTAGTCATGCATATACATCCCTCTTCATATAATTAGACACATTAGATTATTGTAGGGTGCAATTGGCCTGTGGAATCCAATTTTTTTTCTGCCAATGGACTTTTCTATTTAAATTTTGCTCATTTGATATTAGACTTCCAATGCCCTTGCCCTTTGTTAATAACTTAAAAGACAATTATAATAGCCAAGGCTCATACTTAATCTAATAGTAATAGGCCAGGTGAATTTTGTCATATACAGTCTAATTTAGGCATTCCATAGTCTGGTGTTGTACTCATTCCAGTGACCCTTTGAATATAGTGTTATGATACAATGCAAATTTATGATACCAATACCCCACAGTCCACAATAACCTGCCTAGTGATTATGAAGTGAATGAGTGCAAGTTGTTCTCGATAATGTAGGTTAAGAAGAGTACACTCCATGGACGATCTTCCCATTCACTCACCCTATTAAGTGCTGCTGTAGCATATGGAAGATACCTAACTTAAGGGCAATGCAGCCTCCAATAATTTATAATAATCAATAAAGTTTGCTGTGTCAGGCATGTTACAACATTGAGCTTGATTAAAGAATCAGAGATCATCCACGACTTTCGAGTGATGTTGCCCACAAGTCAACTTTCTTTCCAAAGAGGAAACACACAGAGCCTCAAATCCTAATCTAAGCCTAGGAAAAACACAATATGCATGCATCTGTTGTATCATGTTGTACCTTTTGGAATTTAGTATTCCATTGTTGATGCTGGCTTTTGTGACATTGTCCTAATATCTGGTCTTTGTATACTATTAATCATTTAACAATATACTTTGTCATATACTTTCCATCTGTAATGTTTTTTTTTTACATACATTTTGACAGCATCAAAAGAGTTTCACTTTAAGAACCCCAGATCCCAAAGACCGCATCTCGTGAAATACAAACCCATTTTGGATGAAGGGGTGATGTTAGTAATTAAATTCATAACTTCAACAATATCTATATAACTATAACTAGCACGGAAACATAATAATAAGTAAAATCATATGTCCAGCCAAGTTACAGCCTTGTTAGCAATACGGATTGTGATTGAATCAGCAGCAACATAAAGGGTAGCCGTTAGTTACAATGAAACATCAGGAATCTTAGCTAACAGTAGCAAATGTGTGGTAATTTTGGTGTATGAAGTGGTCAGGCCAGCAGGCTACATTGATCGCAGCAAATCATAGCTACTATTCTGCTAGCTGTCTCGAAAGGTGTTTTTGGACATCAAATATGAATAAAATGACTGACGGCAGCTTTGACTTAGTAGTGTAAAGTCACGATAACTTACCTTCGGCTTGTACAGCCACTTTCGAAAGCGATTCATCGTTACCTCGCCACCTTCCTTTGTCACCAACCCCTCCTCTTCTACCTGTGTATCTGTGATAGTAGCAGCACCAGATTGCTAAGCTAGCTAGCAGCGGTGAAATCTAAAACGGGAAATGCAAAAACCCAATACGCGATATCCCAAAAGGAAAAACTCCGCTTTGAAATGTCCAAATAAATTATTTTAAACAGCGTTTTATTTCCATCCTTCCTGATTCCAAGGTTAGCTGTCTCACCCGTCCAGCCACTGTCCAAGTCCCGACGATATAGACAAGCGAACCACGGATTGCTCCGCTGTTCCCCCTCTACTTGATGACAGTCACGTTGACAACAGTCACCACCCACTTTCCCAGGAAAAGGCTTACACCACACGTCACTGTATTCTACGTAATGATTATTGTTACGGAAAACAACAAGGGATGTGGAAGTTTGCATTGTTAATGTATTTGTACTAATGGGACGTTTTATCTACACGTTGTCTACTAAACTCACTACCACCGCACAATAATAAGAAATGTATGTGTACTAAACAATACTATAATGATATTTTCAATGTGCTGTAAACATATTGGAATACTGTCATCTTTTTTTACTTAATCAAGGTGTGATTATAAGTTACTGACTGGTTATTGCCCGTTATCTGCCTGGATATTATACATTTATATTGTACAAAATATATAAAGTTATGTTAAAAAAAACGATGTGGTTGTTATTTCATGGGTCAAATCATTGTACCGATTCTCATGGTACCTTAACTGTATGAAATAAAATCCGTTGTCAATGCATTAAAGGCCTTTTTTTCCACGATTTGGAACTGCCAATTATTTCACGTTATGTTTATGAGCTGAGATACATTTCTGTTTACGCCTGTTTGTTGCTAAGCAACGACCGAACATGGCAACATCAACGTTTGAAACTAAAGGATAAGACGCTAGCCTGGAAATGTTTATTTTTTCTCAAGGAAAAATAATGTATTCATCCATTCTTGAATAATAGCTCGCTAATACAACCCTTTCCAACGTCTGTTCCTCAATAGGCATGCGTAAGTATGATCAATCTTTAATCTTGTTTTATTTCTATGTGCAAAATACGTTTTCTAAAAGTCTCAACAATCAATCAACCCCAGGATTACGCTGATCGAAATCAAATGGAAACAAGCTATGGATTTCTTGTCATGGAGGCTACTATGCTCCTTGATAAGTTCGATGCTGGCAAGCAATGTTTAGATGACTTCACAGAAGATGCCTCAAAGGCAATGGAGGTAAACAGTCTAGTCTGCGTGCGTGTGTGTGTGTGTGTGTGTGTGCGCGCGTGTGTTGTGGGGGTGGTTGTTGACACCTGTCTTGAGTAATAACTTGTTATTTATTTCAGAACATGGATACTCTGGATAAGAAGTTCATACTTGACATTGTCTCCTGTTGTGTTGAGCACAAAAAGTTACTGGACATAGTCATTAAAATCTTCTATGCTCAGGATGGGAAATGCTTATCCAGAGGCGATCGCAACCAGTTTGTCAGTGAGTTGACAATAATGCTAAATTGCCTTAATTTGGTTTTATGACTGTGTTGAGAATTTTTATTTGAAATTTTCAAAGTTTCTATTTGAGTGTTTATGTTGTAATTTTGTTTTTCAGTTATCTGTTACATTGCCATGTTCACCCTTGATGACCTTGGCCTCCAGTGTTTTAGCAACATTGTCAAATCTCTGGACATCAAGAAGATGCATAAAGTGAGCAACTCTTTTCAAAGCACATCTATGTTTTATGTTAGATTAAAACAACTCATGAATTAATAACTATTTTCATTATGGTACACTCAACCACGTAGAAGGCTAGAAGGTAGAGTTACTATGTGTGCAATGTCTTTGGTTGAAGTTCCTGAGTTTCTTCTTCAACATCACAAACCTCACCACATGGATACAAGGGGAGTGGAGTCAGATCTATGATGCTGCCTATGTAGAAAAAAACTGGATTGCCCCATTGCTAAGGTGAAAAAATGTACAAAGGTCATTTTCAGAGAATTAGATTAATTATTTCTATTCTACTTCGATGAAAGCATAGACCTATCATTTTTGTCCATTAGATGGCGTCCTGAGATAGACGTTCTTATTGACCAGCTTGCTGCCAGAATGTCTCGTGGGAGTCAGGTCAAGAAGGCTCCTACAAAAACCACTGAGCCTCAGGAGTTTTCCCTCACCAAACCTAAAGCTCGCCCTCTCCCTGTTCCTGAGCCCATTCCAAAGCAGGAAAAACACCAACCAGTGAATTCTATTTACATAATTATAATATCTTTTAACTATTGCGGCACAACAGTTGTAGGACAGCACATACATACTATTATTTTTTTTCAAAGACACCATTTTCATATATAAATATATATTGTACATTTTTATTTTTTAGGTTCCAAATAGCATTTACAGGGCTCCTAAGGAGCTGCAGGCCATAGAAGAGATCAAACTAAGGAACCGTCAAAAGGCAGAGGTACGCTATCAGTTTTTTTCCAGTTATCATTGTATTATAACATCCAGAGGATGCCGGAATCTGTCTGTTATGTGATTTGGGAGAGAACGGAATTAATTTTATGTTCTATTGTCATTTTTTTAATGAGCTGAGAAGTTTGCTATATACCCAAAGTCACTTGTATATCTTTTCATTTCTTTTTGTTGGGTGATTATGAAAGACTTTGTCTTTCACAATGTACATTGTGTGATGTGTCTGAGTTTGGCATACACACATATTACAGCATGACATATCAATCTGTGCTGGGCACCTAGAGGTCATGACACAAAAATAAAATCGATGAATGAACCAGTGACTTATATGTCTATCACTGAATTTATTCCAAAGAACTTTGTAATTTGTAAAGGTTAAGTACTATATACAGTAGTTATTATTGAAATAATTACTAATGAATCCATAGTCCATTCCCATGTAATGACATTTCTTTTATTTTGATTTAAGCAAATGCTGTATGAGGCAAATATGAAACAATTTCAATGTGCAAATCCACAAAAGTCTCAACACACTAAGGTAAGGACTATTTTCTGGGGTTTTAAATAGATGCTAAGTGTGATTTTATTGTTTCATGGGTAGGCTTATTAGTGTCGAGAAAAAGTAAAAATGCAAAGTTGAATTAACAACTTCCCTAGCATTTCACTACAGTTGACTATTCCAACTATTCCTTTTAAGCAGATATTCACTTTTTCTTAGCACTATCATTTTTGCTTATTAATCACATTTTTGCTATCTGTATTGCAGAATGTGATGTCCCAGATTAGAGAAAGCTTTGAATCCAAGCTCAAATTTAATTCATTTCATTCCTCTGGAGCTCCAACCACGCACAAGGTAGCGAGATTCAATTATTCTCTTTGCTTTTAGAGATCATCAATCTGCAGTATTATATGAATGCCTTAAGTATTCTGTGTATATCCAATAGTATGTGTGTATTTGTCTGATTTCACCAGACTAACAACTGGCCCATCAAGCTCAACAACACAGCCATCCTGAGGGAGGGAGCACTGTATAACCGTAAAGTGGAGGAGGAATTACAAAGGTATATCTACCTCATACTCCCTAAACCGTATCTAGAGCCAGATTTAGATTGGCACCTGGAAGAAGAAGAAGAAGAAGAAGGAGAAAGAGAGAGAGAGAGAGACGTTTACTGGGCCTGTCCCATTACCCACACTTGCGGTCTTGTGTACTTACGTGCACGTTCATGTGCTACGCAAGTGTGTCCCAATTCTTAACACGCAAACACACAGTACACTTAACCCACACTTAATGCACCCTTACTCTAATACCGCTTCGGAGCAGTATTCAGAGCTAAGTGTATCCCACAAGTCACAAGTTCATGACGTTCAAATAAAGGCGCCAAGATGTCAAGAAGGAAAACTTTCCAATGTAAGTTATTCTTGTTTTAGCACTATCTGTAGATAAAATATATATCTTAATACATCGTAGCATACATTAAATATGTCCAGTAGAAATTACAATGCGTTTGAATGATTATTAGCATGCGTGACTGGATGACGTCATCAATCCAGAGTGTCCCAAGTGTGTTCTGCTTGCACGTACTTGGACCTGTACTTGGGCACTTGGGCACTGTTGATGCTTAATGGAAAATGTCACACAAGTGGGTACTTGGCTAAGTACAAAGACCGCAAGTGTGGGTAATGGGACAGGCCCAGTGAGACTGAATCCAAATGTCTGGACTTCACCACTCTTGCAGACTCGCGGACTTTGCGGGCGTGTTCCCGGGAAGTCTGTGAGTGCTGAGGGCTGTCCAAACCCACAATTCATCCAGTCCACAAGGGGCCACAAACAGACTTTCTGCAGACTTTCTGCAGGTTTTGCAGTCTCGCGCCCTCGCAGACTTGACATGCTGACAGTGAACAGGTCACAGTACGTACAACTCAAGTCCGCTAGGGCTCAGTCCACATTTCCAGAGGGTGGACTATTGGATTAAACCAGAATGTCAAGTACAGCCAGTTTTATATCCTTGAACCCAGGCGTGCCCCATGAGCACTGACGACCCTCCTATCACTGACAGCCAACCCCTTGTAACAAGGCCAATCACCAACAAGGAGGGCAGAATAGGTAGGGCTGTCACACTGCACTCTAGTTGGCCCTTTGGTGAGGTAGTTCATCAACAGTTGACAGCTTCATGTCTGCGTAGAACATGGGGGATGTCTTGCATCCTGGGGACCTCACACCCCAGATCGAGAGCAGAGGAGCAGGGCATAGTCCTTTCTAGATGTTCAGCTCTCTGCATAGTATTGTAATGTGTGTGTGTGTGTGTGTGTGTGTGTATGTGTGTGTGTGTGAGTGCGTGCGTGCGTGCATGTGTTTTTGTGTATTGACAAAGAATGGAGCGTCTGATGGAGGGAGCGCGTGAGCCATCCTCTTTCCTACAGTGGCAGAAGGAGATGCGTGAGCAGGACCTCCAGGAGGAGTTGGCCCAGGTCGAGCGCAGGCGTCTGGAAGGACGCATCAGCTACGAGGAGGCTGCTATGACCCGAACACGCATTATGGAGCGCAACCAGAAGACTGCGCAGCTAAAGAAAGAGGAGGTGGGTTAAGTTCAACCAACAATGAGAACAATGATTGATAGTTAGGTATGAAGACCTGAGTTGCGTGTTTTTTATTATTGTTGGTTTGGCGATTCCTGTAGACGGCTCAGCTGATGCAGAGATACGCCAATAAAAGGTTGCAAGAAGAGAAAGAAATGAGAGACTTGGTGCAACAAGTGACAGAAGGACACAAGAACTCAAAGGCAGCTAAAGTGAAATTGCAGGAGTTCAAGCAGCGTATCGGTATGCCATCTCACATGATGTCCAATTTGATTCTCTCGGGTTACAATTTTCACACCACTGAGATAATGTATACTCATGCGTGCTTTTATTTATTTTGTCACAGTAAAAGAAGTTTCGGAGCAAAGCCGAGAGCTCCTTCGCCAGGCCCTGGAGGAAGCACAGGCAGAGCTAAGCAGAAAGTTTGAGATCATCCGTGAGATCCACGCTATGGAATCTGTTCCTCACATCAGACACAAGTTTGTGGATGACACAGAGGTGAGTGGAGGAAAGAATGGATATGATCTCAAATTTCACCAAGATATTCCAGCCCCAACGAGCACTTCCGGTGCACCTAGGCACGCTAAACCCATATTATCCATAGCTTTATGTGAACATGTGGCTTCCTGTGTCTCAGACAGCCGGCCACGACTTGTTGGGAGAGATGTCCCTGGCCGAACTGAAGGAGCGATTGGCCATTCTGAAGGAGACGGAGCAGCGTGAGCAGGAGGAGAGACGGGGTCGCATCCTGGAGGAGAAGCACAACAAGGAGCAGCTCCTATTGGAGCAGCTGGATGCAATCGACCTCCACAGGAAAGCACTGGCGCAGGCTGCTTCACGCAGGTCAGCGAAAAAATGGCGCTCCGACCATCCCGAGTCTCGGGACGTCTAGCTAGTCTAAATTACGGCATAACAAAGAGATAGTGACAAGCACATGTGTGCGAGCATGTGCACACAGATATTATACAAACGCGCTCATGGTAATGTTCGGTTGTGGTAGGAAAGAGGAGAAGAAAGCCAGGCTGGATTTGCAGCAGGCGGTTGCTGAGGACGACGGAGTACTGGCCCTGCAGAAGAGACTGGAAGAGAAACAACAAGAACGGCAAAAGCTAAAGCAGAATGAAAGAAACAAGAGCAAAACCTCCGAACAGGCAGCTGTGCACATTGTTAAAAGTTGGAAGCATGAAAAAGTGAGTATGAAATCCCTGATAAGGTTCTCTGTTAGTAGGTTGTAAGCTTTGTTTGGTTTGTTGTTGTTGAGATTTTCATACTATTAACATCATTACTTTTTCAACTCCCTTTGCCGCTTTTACCAGAAAACACTGGAGGAGCAACACTGGGCAGAACTGGAGCGAAGCTTAGAGCACCACTTACAGAAGGAAGCACCTGATACTGTCTCTCAGAGGAAAACACTCAAGACACTCAAGACATAGACATAGTGTCTTGAGTCCCTTAGCCTTTATTTGCTATAGATTTAGAAACATCAATAATGTTACACCCATACTTACTGCTAGAAAAAAAAGTTAAAGCAGCGAATAATTCAAATGAATTATAAATTTGAAATATTTATAATTAAATCGAATAAATTTACTTACCATTGTGATTAATTTACCCAATTTTTTGTATTTATGCCATTGCTGTTTAAAGGTACTATATACAATATTTTGAACATTAGTATAGTAGCAAACAACTATTTGCTATGTAAAGATATAGTGGAGTAATGGCGTCCTGAGCAGAGAATAAAGTCACACTCCCTTGTGTGTGTTGTAATCTGAGTTTCTCTGTTCTTTGTTTTGGTAGCTGGTCTGGCCGTGCGTGCATGTTAGTTTGTGTGTCAATGTGGCTGCCTCACCCATTTGTTTTGTTCTGACATGCTGGTGCTCTAGTGGCACTCCACATCCAGTGGCTGAATATAGTATATAGCTCCTTTTAATCAGTTTTGTTTTTCCAACACAGTGAAACCATCCAAGGTCATATGTCTTATCCTTGTTTGTGTTGTGTGTTGAGATTGTTGCACTTTGTAAAGTCTAACATTTGTTTTTTCCCTAAATGTGTTGTGAATGTCAAACAAGTTTTTCATCTGCACTGACTGAACTTAACTCCACCGACCTGGCAGTTTATCAATAAAATGATCTTGAAGTTTTAAGAATTTACACTCCTGCATTAAGCACAAACCTAACACTGATGTTATTTAAAAATTCTAATTAGACTGTAAGTTAAAAGCTATTATACAAACATCTATCTTTGTTTAAGTCAATTGATTGGCCACTAGTTCAGAATAATATACACTGTTGATGTAGAGCCCACCATTACCCTCAAAAATGTGTAATAGTTGAAATTATATTATCATCTGCCATATTCGAAATACTAACTATATCAATATTACTGAACAGGGAGTACCAGCGCCCCCACAGGCTGTGCCGTGTAAATAGATTAGTTTTCCCAAACCCGGCCCATCTAACTCTGCAAAATACAATCACATGATGTCGATTTGTCATATGACACTGATGAGAATAATTGCTCTGGAGCAAGCTGTGATTCATTGACGACCTCTGTAAAGTTAAGGCAACTTGACAACTTTGTAGGGATGAATTTCTATAAAATAGTTTGGTGGTAGTACTTAAATTAACTGGAGGATGGAATGTTGGGGAAGTTTGCTCACGATAGCCGCCGCCTGTCTCCTAGGTAAGGTCTAATTATATTGACTTTTCTAAAAGGCGCAGATGTTATGAAAAATGTTATGAATGAAAAAAATCATCATGGGACTAAATGCATTTGGCGATCTATGTTGATACAATTCAAATGTATGGAATGTGTCCGTTGCCTTTCTTCGTAGGCTAGTTGTATTTAAGCGTAGGCGATATTAAGGTTAACATAGTCAAATTTACACAATCTGATTCTATAAAGTAGGCTTAAACCTTTTCTGGCCCATAGAAATTAAAGTTTAGATATGAATTGGTTGTAGTTGTTGTCATTGCGATTGTTTTTTTAAGAGCTGCTGTCACAACCTAGGTTGTATTGAAATAATAACTATTAGTATCGCTAAACCAGAAGCGACTTTCTGTAAGCTGTAATGGTGGGAGTGCCTTTCCCAACTTCATAAAATAAAGTTCTGCCAGTTCAGCCAAGGATAATATCTAGCAGTTTGAGGCAGAAACGTTGCCAGCCCAGAGCATTTGGAGACTGAACTAGAATAATCATATGACCCCCTTTCTGAATAATTGCATTTCTTGAAGAGAATGGCCCTTATTCAACAAAGCAATTAAGCACACAGCTAATGTGATTATTACCACAATATGGGCTCTGTTTTGTTGATATGCCTGTGTGTATCCCCAACTCAGACAGGTTAAGAACATTGATAACTGAAACAAATGAAATGCATACCAATGTACTGAGTGATTCAATATGTCATGTGGCATATAAACAATAGAGGAACAAGGAAACACCCATGCTTAATTTGAGGAAATTTTGTTTTTTAATCTGCTATAGGGAGTTATACAACATACTCCTCGGGTTAGACAGAGAACCCATGACCTCTGCAATGGGTCAGCCACCATATAACCTGTGATATCTATCTGGTCAAATCAATTACTCACTCATGAACATTTTGGCCTACTGCAAATGAAAAAAGTTGTGTTTCTATTTCTAGAACATGCTGTTGCATGCAGCCTCCCCATATCAGTCATACATTCATGGTCAAAGTTGAAATGTGTTATTTTTCTCTTCCAGCCATGGTAGTAAGCCAGACCACGCTCGCTCCTGCTGTGATGAACACCACAGTCAGTGAAAATGTGACTGTTGTGACTGCAACTCCTATGATCCTCAGCACCACATCCCCGGGCTGCGCTGCCCTCAACACCTCCACCTGTGAGCCTTGTGTTCCAGGAAGTTACTATGACAATGGTGAGTCTGCAGCCTGCTAGCTCTCACTGTGGCCTGGCAGGGGAAGGCGACCTCTCATTATTAATCACCCATGTCACACATAATGTTTCAGCTTTGACTCACTTGCTTGATCACTGTCTGACTCCCTAATTTTACCATTCCCAAGTTGACAAGCTCTAGGATGCTGGCAGTAAAAGAATGGTGTCTTGCAACTCCACACAACATCTTTTTTTAACCACAGTGTTTGACTTCAAGGCCCATAACTTAAAGACCCCATGAAACAGCTGGCAGAGTGCTATTTGATTCCGCATATTTACGTGTTTGCTGTAAAAACAGGACGCTAGGGAGGGACATGTCACTGATATTGATTGGCATTTACAGTAGCCAATAGCGCTGAATGTGCGTTATGCCCTCCACCTAATTCAAATTCACAGCGACGACCCATAACTTAGCTAGCTCGTAGGTCCTGTGCACCGGTCTGTAATTCGAGAAAGCATTTCATTGGACACAAAATTAATATACGTCCCCAAGTGCAGGATGAGTCATCAAACTTTTTTGATTTTTTTCCAGGAAATGACAAACTCTAAAATTCCATTAAGAATACCTACAAAATGACTTTTTTGTCATTGTTGGGCCAGATAGTGACGTATACATGACAATCAGCACAAGACATATGTGATAAAAAAACAAAACTTAAACATCTATATTGATTTCATGGGGGCTTTAACCCAATTGAATTTTAATGTGTTTTAGGATCTGGCTTATTGTTTATTAACTGCTAAGTGTCTACTCTAGACTGTGCTGACTGATAAGATCTCAATATTGATTACCCTACTGACTGATAATGTATGAATGGACAGATTAAGACAGTAATGAAGATACGTTCCTCTGGTCCTCCCAGATACACTGCTATGCTCCTGCTGTCCTGACCCTGGGCTTTGTCTTTTTGCTGGGGCCTGTCTGTCATGCTCCAGAGGATTTTTTCAACCCCTGGCTGGACAGCAGCAGTGTCTGCCCTGCAGACAGGGCTTCTACACAAAGTAAGCTCATGTCCATCATGTCCAAGGTTTTCTCTTGCTGCTAATGATCATGGATGTGTTTCACTGATTATGTATGTGTTCTGCTGACAATCACGCCTACAGTTTCACTGGTAGCCCCATGTGTCAGTCTTGCCCTCCTGGATCCTTCAACAATGACACAGGTGCAGACTCTTGCAGAGGTTGCACCCCAGGTATGCTTTTTCAGCAGTATCCACATACACAACAAATCAGCAATGTTCATATAGACACAAAATTAATTGTTATTAGAGGTAGTTCCCCCAGAATCTGTACATTTTTGTATCCATACTTGTAGGCTCAGTAGAAAATATACATATACTATTGGCAAAGATACAATGAAACAATTGCAATACAGCAGCTGCCATGTCACCTCTGATAGCTAGTTGATCAAATCATTTATTCACTTGTCATTCATCAAGGCCTTGAACTTAAACTTGTAAATGAAGAAATTATAGTTTGCCTAAATGTATAATAGCGAAAATAATTATTATTGATTACAGTTGTATAACTGTAATTAAAACTGTAACTCTAACAATTACAGTTAACACAAAATACCGACCAGAATATACAGGTGAAACTCGAAAAATTAGAATATCGTGCAAAAGTTCATTTATTTCAGTAATTCAACTTAAAAGGTGAAACTAATATATTATATAGACTCATAACATGCAAAGTGAGATATTTCAAGCCTTTATTTGTTATAATTTTGATGATTATGGCTTAAAGCTTATGAAAACCCCAAATTCAAAATCTCAGAAAATTAGAATATTACATGAAATCAATAAAAAAAGGATTTTAAATACAGAAATGTCGGCCCTCTGAAAAGTATAATCATGCATATGTGACCGGGGCTGGTAATTTAAGTACAAACTCGGCAAGCATCAAATCGCGCAAATCGCGGGTAAAGTTTGTTGAAAGAAAAAAATGCTTTTTTGTGCTTAAATGATTATGCTAATAAACAAAAATGTGCTTGAATTACTTGTGTTTGGGGGGGAGAGGGACTTGTATTTGGGGGGACATTTATTCATTTTTATTCAAGAAGAGCAAATTTTCAACAGTGCTGGGCTTCAGGCGGTGATCTCATGGGGTTTATATCTGTCAAAACCTCCCGCCAAGTTCCGAACCACTTCCTAAACCAGTCACGTGGTACGAACGAGCAGCGAGGCTTCGTTTGTCATCACTGACGTCACTGGCCTAAAATGATACAAGCCTCGATACGCGATTCACAGGA